>JAIPRL010007232.1:0-24259 GCA_025469235.1 Pemphigus obesinymphae
TATATATTATACAAATATGTATTAAATTTATTTTAAACAAAACCACGGGCCACCGGTGGGGCCGCGGCCAACCCGCCCCCCCCCCCCCGTGCGCACGCCTATGATGATAATATAATAATTATTCGAGTATTTTTAGTAACTGAACTACCTAATAAGATAATAAAATAATAATAATAATAATAAATAAATATTAATTTTAGAACTCCAATAAACATCCGGTGGTTTTTTTTTCCTTCAAAATTTCAGCTTTCTACTAACAGTAGTTTGGAGAGTCATTTAGGACTTGGATAACATTTATATATACCTACCTACCAATATAATTTAAGGGAAACAGACACTTTGTACGGTCGTAATATAATTACGATTATCGATCGCGGACATTTTGTACGGTCGAAATATAATTACGATTATTGATCGCGGACACTTTGTACGGTCAAAATATAATTACGATTATCGATCGCCGACACTTTGTACGGTCGAAATATAATTACGAGTATAGATCGTGGACACTTTGTACGGTCGAAATATAATTACGATTATTGATCGCGGACACTTTGTACGGTCAAAATATAATTACGATTATCGATCGCGGACATTTTGTACGGTCGAAATATAATTACGATTATTGATCGCGGACATTTTGTACGGTCAAAATATAATTACGATTATCGATCGCGGACATTTTGTACGGTCGAAATGTAATTACGATTATTGATCGCGGACACTTTGTACGGTCAAAATATAATTACGATTATCGATCGCCGACATTTTGTACGGTCTAAATATAATTACGATTATTGATCGCGGACACTTTGTACGGCTGAAATATAATTACGATTATCGATCTCGGACACTTTGTACGGTCGAAATATAATTACGAGTATAGATCGTGGACACTTTGTACGGTCGAAATTTATCCATAATTATTTATATATATTTTATAATGTATCGTGTTTCCACTATGCAATGCGCCTGTTTAAAATTGTAGATTTACAATATTAGTGAATCTATAGATTTTTTAATTTATAAATGAAATTTTAAAATTTTAAGATATTAAAATTCACGGCTGTTTTTTTTTCAATTTATGCCAGTCCGTATTGCAACAAATACAAAATTTATCGAGGCGTTATAAAGATAATGACCAAATTTCAAAAGGGTGTGGAATGTTAACATCTTTGGCGTTCTTACCAATATCGAATGAAATAGCTAATATGTATACAATCTTTTCACAAGAGTTGATTCCACTAATTTCTTATTTTGATACTAGGTACATATATTAGTGGAAAGGATGGCGAACCTCCTAGATTCCCCCTTCAAATTTGGAATACCAGGTATCAAATATTGAACGATTCGCATAGGATCAATCATTTTAGTGAGGAATGCAATAGTTCATTTAATAAATTAGTAGGATCAGCCAATCCAAATTTTTCAACCGTTTTGAGATCATTATAATTAAGTGAATGAGCTACACACATGAAAAAAAAAAAATTAAAAACAAACTAAAATATGAAGAAACAAATTTATGAAAACTGTATTCAGCACGAAAACAAAATGATTACCAATAAAGTATTTTTGAAAAATATACGTCATACTTTTAAGTTTTATTAATATTAACCTGAATTTTAATTTTTTAACTTTTTTTTATATTATAATTTAAATACTTTTGGTATGTAATAGGTAAGTACAATATTGTCCTCCGTAATACCCTCCGTAATAATGGTATTTTTTATATTTTTAATTTAAATATTTTGTAATATCTATTTATATAGCTATATTATTAATATTTTTATAATAAAAACTAAATTTTATGTAATTTCTATTATATTAATACATAGTAGGTACATGATACACACTACAACGATTCGTAGTTGTTAAATTTTGTTTATTTTGAATTTTGAATTTTTGTAATTTTTGAATACTTAGTAATAATTTATTACAGTTATTAGGGCTCAGTTTAAATAACTATAATCAATTTAGACGAAACCACGTTTCAACAGTATTTATGAAGTTTTTCGGTATTTTTTCTTAATTACGTATAAAGAAACTATATTGAGCACATCGAAAAATGACTTCATTAACGTACTAATACTACAACCGATTATTATAAAACCAATATATTCCTCACTCCTCTAAAAATCTAAAATCTATAATTTATACGTATATATTATATAATAGTAATTAATTTTATTATATTTTATGTTATAATTATTATTATTGTACAAAGTGTGACGCCATAAAAGTTTTATCACTACCTGCGTAATAGTACAAAGTTTTCACCATAAAAATTTTGTCATTACCTGAAATAGTACAAACTGTCTGCGGTTTTAATTTTTTCGACGTGACCGTACAAAGTGTCCGTCAACCTAATATAGGTATATTATATATTATACATACACATTGTTACAATTACAAATACCCGATATTCTATAGACACATTCATAGTTTGGTTGCTAATGCGTCTGCTTTTGATGCTTAGGTAGGCATGTCCGAACCTCAGGGTAGAAAAATTAATTTGTTTTTTTTTAATTTTTTTTTTTTTAATATTTAATAAATGTTTGTTTTTAATAGTGTATGCATAAATGTTTTTGATTCAAAATATATTTGTGGAATATTTGTCAAATATTTAAAAATGTATATGAAATTAAAAACAAATGTTTAATAAATATTAGATTTAAAATTGGAATATTTATAGTAAATATTTAATAAATACATATTTGCTGTGTGGGTGGGCATACAAATAGAATAACTACTCGTATAACTATATTTACTATTGACGATTGTCTTTTTACAACTAAAATATAATAATTGTTTTTAAAATCTGTTTTACAAATTTTTTCACATTGTAAATTTTATTTCAATTGTAAACTGTACAAATATTTTATTTATCACCAAATGATATTATATTGTTTTAGGAAAACTTTTAGAATATTTTATATTTTATTACTTATAAATGAAAAAATGTATTGTAATATAAACATCGAATACACGAAATTACAGAAAGATATCAAAAAATAATGGTATTATAGAAAATTTAAAATGCACCAATAGGTGCGGTATTGTTGGTAAATCTAGTTACCTAGATATTATTTTTATATGTAAGTACCCACGAAAACGATAAATAAATACAATTGTGCATTTTCTGAAAACGAAATCACATAGTCACATTAAGTATTTACTAAGTTAGTTTTAAATATTTAAAGTGAATATAAATATCAGGGACTAAACCCGATTAAAAACTCCTTTTTAAGAACTGAAAACTGCTTCTCGGTTTTCATTTTTAAATCTAAAAAGTGGTCATCGGTAACCGAAAATTATATTTTGGAGTATAAAATTTACCGGTAATCGTTTTATGTGGTTACCGAAAATTGTAACGGAACCGATAACCCACGTTGAAAGTCAACAAAAAAAAAAAAAACCGCTAACCCTTTTCTAAGGTGCAAAAAAAAATCATTATTTACATATTATTATACTATAAATATTATTTGTTTTGTTTATTATGCCCTCATTATTTTTACTTAGTACTTTTATTTATAACAATTTAATCTTTCTTTTATAATACCTATTATTGTATTATAATATGACATTAAATTGTATGGATATATTTTAAAAGTAGGTACATAGCTATAAATATATATATATAACCTATAATATAATATATATATAGTATATGCTCTTGGGGTGCATTCGAAAACTCAACTCTACCTAACTGGACAACTATAGTCGACTTCGCGCCTTTTGAGAAAACGGTGTTAACTTTATAACCGTTCGAAAACCTAATGTTGTTCACTACAATTAACTAACTCAATTTACTAATAGAGTTAATTAACTCTTGTTACCCAAAATAAATCACTAGGATTTTTAACTCTACTAATAATTATTCTTATCATATATAGATAACAAGTCATTTTTATTTATATTCCCGTCCATGATGAAAGGTATATTTCGTCATGTTCTCGCCTATATAACTAACATTTTGTTAATTGTTTTTACTTTTGTAAGTAGCAGTAGAGTTTAAAAACTAAGAACATAAATTTTTCATTCCTAATGAACTATATAATTATCTAAAATCAGGTGAAATAACATGATATTTTTTGAAATCTATCCATTAAACTAGAAAATAAATTAGACCGAGACCTAGGTATATAACTTTATAATTTGTAAAAATGTATACTATTATTTTATTAAATGAAGTACAGAATTAAATACATATTAAATATATTGAAAAATAAACACTTATCAAAAGATCTTATCATTGTTTGAATATCAATTTATTGTTGTGATGTCAAATTTATTCTGTGATTAAACCCTACTCCATTCTTATCTACTTTACCAAACTCACTACTCTACTCTACACTACTTTACTATAACTCCGAATATTCACACGTACTCTTGGCTTGTCAGTCGTCACTAATGATACTGTTTATAACTGATGTTACAAAATTTAATTTTAGATTACAAAAATTTTAAAAATAGCCGTCAATGTTATTTAATGTTATTATTTTTTACTTCCCGCGAATTATCATATTATGGTATTCTGTGTACTAAACGTGAAGTATATAATTTAATCAGCAGATTGACTTATTGGTGATTGTTTAAGGCATGGACATATTATATAGGTTAGGTACGTACAAAGTGTATAGATTACACGAGGTATATATACATTAGTCCGTGGTCAAAAGAAATATTGAAGTGGACAGCATGCACGATTGTGAAAAAAATGTTGTTTACGACCTATATTTTATAATAATTATTAATTATTTATGTACTGTATTATTTGCGATCTCGACAAAACTTATCTTATCATAGGATTTATTTTCTAAATAATTTTAAAAATCGAATAAATATTCCGGAATCGGAAAGCAGAGACCAAAAGTTGGACGACGAATAGTCATAAATATTATAAATATTTATCAAAAGCCTAATTAAATTGTAATTAACTGTTATTTTAAAAAGTTAGAAGTGACTTAAAACCGGTAAATGGTTATAAGAAGTAGGAAGCGGTTTTAAACTGAGAAATGGTAAATATCTTTATTTTAAATATTCAAACAACCGTTTATCGATATCTATGTATTTAAAAAATTGCTTAATACCGGTTACCGGTTCTCAATATTTTTCTGCTCCTACCTAGCCGGTTACAGATATTTTCGAAAGCTGTTTTAAGCCCTGATACATACATTTAAATATATATATCCTTAGAGATACCAAAACTTTTTTTGTATATTATTATTCTTTTCAGCGAAGGTTCTTTACAAATACGCATGATTGGCGTTTGGTCGGTTATCACTCGATTTAGTAACATATTAGCCAAAACGTTCGCTGTTGTTTTTAGAGCTGTGGAAGATAATATTTCTGTTATGGTTGTGTTAAAATCGTTTATGAAAATCTCCTATTTGACAATGAAGAAATTCCATTCTTCCGTAATTCATTCATTAATGAAAATCCTTTTTTTGGGTATTTTTATTTAATGGTTATACAAACGGAATCTTTATCCAAAAATAAAACAATTTAAATAATTTAGATATCAGAAAAATGGATAAAGTTATCCTGTTTATCCGAATATTCATAAAGCCGGATAATTTACATCACTATGTGCTATAATATATTTAATGTCTATAGATTTGATGGCTTGATATTGCATTGATATTTTTTTCCTACATTTTTATGTGGAAGGAATATAGTAAGAATTTAGCAGTAAAAACATTTTTTATATCGATTTCATGTTCTACTTGGTGCTTTAAAGAGATAATTTTTTTTCATACTTATATAATAAATGTAAAAAAAACCTACCGAAATATTCAAGAAATGGTTTGCGATTCGGAAAACAATATTGTACCATATACTTCTTTTAGGATCACTTTTCGAATGCAATAATTTATCTTTGCTTTCGAATTAAAAATAATAATTATACAACAGTAAATTTATTAGGGTTTAGCCAGTTTATTATTCCGTAAAACATTGATAGGATTACGGTGTCACGGCGTTACAAATGTATGCCCGGAAAGTTTGTCCAGAGATTATCAAACTAAATTATATTATTATATTTTATTACCAAAATTATCCTAAAACTTCAACGTACGTAAATTAATACGCATATTATTATTATATTGAGTTTCGATAAAGTTTACGTTATAAGCTCACAAAGAGCCACTACTGCAGGTAAAGTTTCTTTAACTAAAAATTATTTCGATTCTTTATTAATAGTATTAAAGTTATTATTTTTTATGTTTTATACGTCCAGTGTATATTAGTTTAGAGATAATAATACAAAAATTGATTACACAATTTCGCAATATTTCTATACGATAAATAATTTTTAAATATTTTTGGAAATAGTTGCAAAAGAAAAAGTATTCATTTTAAACCAGATTTGTTGATAAATAAACCTAATGAATTACCTAATTTCTTTTAATCAACTTTATTTTAATTTAATCCATATTTCAACTAGACTTGAACTTTATTTTACTGGTTTATTTTGTTTCGAAGAGTTCAATATTAAAAAAACTGTCCAGATAAAAATGATGGAAGTTGGTCTATCATCTCTTTAGTTCTCGGTTAGGAAAATATATTAAAAGAATTTTAAAATTTAAAGCGGAGATAAATTATTTCATTTGAAAAACGATTATAAGTAAAGTTTGATATAATACAAAGAAAAAAAATCTTATAACTATGAAAACTAAATTTTGTTATTTCTCATTCATAAAAATGTTTCGTTATAAATGGTAGTTTTCCTATAAGAACACAAATAGGAAAGTCGAATAGTGATATTTTTGAGTACTAACTAATTAGGAAACAATCTGCTATTAAATAAGCTTTTTAGTCTAATAAAGCTCTCGTTTTATTTAGATAATGATTTTATAACGAAAATATCATTATAAAAGCAATACATTCATCAAATCACTTAGAAAGTTAAAATATTATTTAAATATTTTTTTATGTATAACATGGGACTGCCATCTAGTACACGAATTTAATTTTAAAAAAATCAAATTTGACTAAATTTTATAAAATCAATAATATGTAATAAATAAATATTAATAAATAAAAAATAAATAACAGTATAGTTATTGTTTAGTTAAAATTAATATATAAAATAATAATTATTCAATAAAGTTTAGTGGAATATACCCTGCACATATTATAATATGTAATACAATAATATTTATCATCATCATACGATCTTTGACAACATTTATATGAAAGCCGATACAAATCGAAGTACGAAAATTACACTGTTTAATATCAGTGCTTGTGATATAATTAATTTGAAGTCGTATGTACTATCTATATAATAACAATATTGTAAACAACATACCAAATAATGAATATAAATAGTAAATCAACTGCCACGTTACTTTAATGATTATTATAACGGATAAAATACCAAATTATAATAAAAAATATTCTGTACTACACTGAACTAAATAAATATATTAATATCAAACAAATAATTGTACAACTACACGTAGGTATTGTTTTAATCTCTCTTGATATTTTTTTTCACTCTACAATTTTGAAAAGTCCATGTTTTGCCTGACGTAGGTATTGTTATTGATGTTCATTTTTTCAACGTTATAACGCATATTACAGTGATTTTAAAAATACCATCAAAGTCAAAGAAAAAGTTTTTTATAACCATTTTATCCTTATAACATTTAAATATAATCCAGGGCTTTTAGAGCTCGCAAACATATATAATTATAAAAAAAATAATATTAAAACACCATAAACGTGTATACATTTACAATTCAACAAGGTCGCCGGTATCATTAAGTATTTAATCATTTGATATTTATGTATGTGTACAGAGTGTTTTCTTTTTTAACGTACAAACTTCAAGAGTAACCTTTTGTTAATGAATGTAATCGAATACCTATTTTGCTTTTTGCGAGTTTGGAATTTTTAAGGGTACTTACAGTAACTATTGCATTTAGTTTTACATTTATTGCAAAACGAAATACATTACGAGATTTATCAACCATTAAAATCCTTATTTTATGAAAACATCCATTTTTCATTAATATAACCATTTAGGGAATATAGTTCAATACAATTTTGTTTGCAATATTCTTATTAAAATAATGCTTATGAGAAATACCTACTAATTATTAATACTGTTGTACTTCAATTAATATTTATATTATAAATTCATGTTAGTATTTTAATCATTCAAAATAAATTATGTATGTTATTGATATTTTGTTCATTTTTTATTGTTTTATTAAATTATATTTCCTTAAATCGTCATATTAATGAATAATATGGATATTTTCATAACATTTACCGACCTTTAAAATCCCTATTTTGATATATCACATGATTTTTGAGATTTTTATACGCCGGCGTGACGCCAGCGCCTGAAATCCGCAATAATCGTGTGATATATTAAAATAAGCGTTTTAAAGGTCTATAAATCTCATGATATATTTTGTTTTGCAATAAATTTGAAACTAAATTAAATAACTATTGTGAGTACTCATAAAAATTCCGAATTCGCAAAACGCAAAATAAGTTTTCGATTACATTTACTAACATGAGGTTACACTAGAAGTTTGTTCGTTAAAAAAGTAAACACTCTGTATATATATACAATACTATTATATAATAATATATTATTTACATTATAACCACTACTGTATATTATATACATCAAGTATTTTCGTAATATTATTATAAAAACTATTTATTCGGATGATATGAATTCGTAGAAAAATACGATATTAATTTAATTGTACTGTGAGACATTTAGTGACCAAAATTACTATCATTAAATAATACAGTAATACCTACCCTAATAGATACCTCCCAATAGCGGACGTTTTTTTTAGAAATAGAAACATGTTTACTATTTTTTTTTTTTATGGGGAAACACCCGAATAGCGGCCTCTCCTATAATAGCCGATACCAATTATTGCCTTGGAAAAGGTAATGGACTGTATAGAATACATTTAATATAATTAAATTAAAATATTATAATATTTAATTTTATTTACAAAAATCTCAAAAATGTACATGAAAATTAATTATACATGTGACGAAAGATAATGTTGTGCGCACGCTTATGGTCGATCACTTATATTGGCCCAATGTTGGGGAAAATATCGAGACAACCAGTTTTAAATAAAATATGTACGCCAACACGTCAATCTTAATTAAAAAATAATGATAAAACTTTTCGACGCGATGAATGGGTTAAAGCACGGGAAGTTGTCTCTTCGCGAAAAAATTAAAATTCTCGACTTCTCTTAAAACAACGGAAACTAGGAGTTTGCATACTGGCAGAAAAGTTTCAAGTTGAAAAACTCAGATCACGGAAAGCGTGTCAAATAAAGAATTATTAAATCATTAAAATTATTATCTCATTAAATCTACAAAATCAGTAATTACACTTAATAATATTATAATTTGATTTAACGTAGCACAAATGTTGACATTTTACACATTTAACTTTTATTAATTTCAAATATTTATCACCTCTAAAAAGCGAACACCTCCGAATAGCGGACAAAATGTCGATAACTGTGGGTATCCACTATTTAGAGTTTTCACTGTATTTTAATTATTTACCATACACTAGCTATTTTTAAGTTCTTATAACTGTTTATAATAACGAAATGCCTAATAATGTTATTAATTAATTGATTTTTAAAAATTATATTTTTAGGTATATCTTCATGTTTTATTTATCTGCTGACCACTAAAATAGTTTTTCGCGAGCTATAGTAAAATAATATTTTATCGGTGTCCCGAAAAAATTAAGAGCGAAAATATATTATTTTTATTAATATTTAAATGAAATTGTATTTTTTTTTTTTTTTTTTTAGGGTATTGAGTTACTTGTAAAATTATTTATAAATATAAATAAAAACCAAATTCCTACAAAATAGTTTGTTTTTATTTAACGAATACGTATTTCGAAAAAAATGATTTCATCTTCAGTGTTAAACAACTATTGACAGTATTACTAAACAGTCGTTGTCAAACACTGAAGATGAAAATGTTGTTTTTGAAATTCGTATTTGTTAAATAAAAACAAATTGTTTTGTAGAAATTGGGTTTTTATATATATATATATATATATCAATACTTAATAGATTTTGGTTATTATAGGTACGCATATATATGTAAATATATATATAATATTACCACATTATTACATACAAATCATAACTAAGTTGTATTATTTACTTAGCAAACGTATACTTTAAAATATCTTATTCATTATAGAAACAATATAAGTATAGAACACTATTTTTCAAAACATGTTATTGCCAAGTTATAGTTTTTTTTTTGCAATAAATATAATTTTTTTGTTAATGAATCAAAATGTATCAAAAAATTATTTTTTGTTTGTAATCAGAAAATAACACCTTATAAATTATAAATCTTACACAATATTAATAGTAAATACAATTATTTATTGAAATAACCATAGAATTAAATTGAAAGTATATTGTATTTTAATGTTATATCCATTTAATATCAGACAAACATTTTTAGTGCAATTTATATTTGAATATCAACAGTTAATACGATAGTATATATTTTTAATTTAGTCATTTATCTCGTATTTAAATTTGCACTAATTTAATTGAACATTAATATTAATTAATTTTTGTGTCTTGAATTCAAATTTTTAATGAAAATTAAAAAATGGAAATAACACGTTTTAATTTATTTATACTTAAATTATATGATTTTAACATAGGAGATAATACGTTTTTGATTTAAATGGGTAAAATTACAGGTTTTTGAAAATAGATATGGCAATGTTACGCAATATGCAATAAATTTATTTGTCTATCCTCTACATGTATAAATTGACAATGGCACGTGTTGTGTTGAAATGGTGATAGTAGGTTTAGGCTTTATTTTGTGGCAGACAATGGAAAATTTTGAAATGATACACATTCACAAGTTTTAATTAACCTAATAAAAATACATACATTTGAAAACTAATATTTTTTTAGTTGGTCACAATTTTTACAATAAAAATACATGAACTTATACTGAATTTACAAAAAAAAAAAAGAAATGACATTAAAACGTTTTGAGTTATAACTACCTACATATTCATTAAAAAAAGTGTGAAAAATGATAATATTTTCTTTGTTATATCAGATTTATACGTAATATTTATTTTTTTATTGAAGTGTCGGAGTCGTATAATATATATAATGGTTGCCTAAAACATTATTTCAATTTGTATGTATAATTTATAATTGTTCTTTTATTTGTTGAATATGTGGTAATTGATTAAATGTATACAATTCAATGGCTCGTGTGAACGATTGAATATAAAATATAGGACTGCATAGATAAATTATAATCATCTAATTTGAAATATAAAGATAGTTTTATAATAAAATATAATAATGTATTTCATATAATAATTTATTTTCACTCATATTATTATTCGCTCATTTTTTTTTTCTCTTGTTTTCGCAATTGTTTTGTAAAACCATACAATATATCTACGATTATTTTATATTTTTAGATTTATAAAAATAGTATATGTTTGCTAATATAATTCATATAATTAAATTCGTGATGATATTAACATAATGATAACAGCATTTTTAGTTTGGCGAATCGGCAAAAATCCACTTATAGTGCCGTATGCCAAATGAATAATGCTCTATGAATATAATATTATTAAATTGAAATGTTGATTTTGATACATCGACATGTTCAATGAAACTTCCTTATTTGATTTCAAAAATAGGAAATTTAAAAAAAAAAATCTAGGGTTTTTAACGCTATATTTAAATGATGTAAACAGATACAAATAGTAGATAATATAATTTAAGTACTAACATTAAAAGAGAACGATGGGAAAATTAAAAAAAATAAGTGTAATACTTATATAATAGTATAAGAATAATGTAAAATAATTAGTTTTATTAATGGATTATCATGTATCGGTTTGTATCTAAGACTTTCCGTGTATGAAAACCCCAATGATATAATTACAATATTCACCATTGTTAACACCGTATAACTGCAATGACAAGGTTACATGCACTCGCTGTGCAGTAGATCGAATAACAAGGATGAATAATACATGTGTGAGAATCGGCGGGACACGTGCTTATATATAGTCTATACGCATTACACGAGTACAGTCCGAAACCATAAAAATGTCTTGGTCGTGTTTTTATCTGATTGTGCCAATGTTAAAATCCTATAATATATTATTATAGAACTAGGCGTTAAAGTATAATATCACTGTGCGTATAGTAAACCGCAATATTATAATATCCTATTAAAATACATAATAAATTTGTATTTTCGGTCTGAAAAAAATATAATGTTAAAAAGATGAACGAAAACCCAAGAAACAAAAAAATAAAAATAAAAAATATTCTGTAAAGCTACTTTGCAGGATATATTTAAGTGAAATAATTTCATTTAATGTAATTATAGATTTTAAATATCGTGTATTCGTAAATTAAATGAAACGTATTATAATCTCATTAATCGAAGACGCCTATTCTGCAGGTCATTGTTTAAACTTTATGATTTTTTTCATTCAAGACAAAAAAAACTGTATAATTATATTATATTATAGTTGGAAAATAATAATTGGCTAATACAAAATAAAATAACACGATTAAAATGCACAAATATCACTCGATTATTTCATTATAAATATGATTTTTTTATAAGATTTGGCCGATCTCTCAATCTCGGGATATCAAATTTTGTAAGTTATTAGAAAAATATTGACACAAATAGGCCCTTCAAAATTATAAAATATAGTACACCTAAGCTTATTTTACCATGTTGTAGATAAAATGATGAAATGCTTGACAATATTTATGTGTCAGTATTACCAAAGTCAGCACGATGACAAGAGGATTTTCAAGTATTCATAGTAAAGGTAGAGTGTAGAGACAAAAGCTGAGTAAACGAAACTCATTTTCTGTCATTATTATACGAAAAAACTGTAACACAGCATTTCTTTAATCGTTAAATTCAAATTCGTCCAGAAATAGTATTTATAACTAAAAAAAAAAAGATAACAAAGTTAATTTTTCGACAAGGAACTAAACATTAATTTATTTAAGTAAAATATCTCAAAAAATCTTAGTCAGGGTTTTTATTAGTTTTTTTTTTATTAACACAGGTCTCATATGAGACATTATATTCATATTTAAAAGTTTACACAACAGTATGTTCGAGCAAGTGATAAAAATTCCAAATAAAATATATCACTACCTGCAAACTAATTAAGAGTTAAAAAAGTATATTTAATCGAGAAAAGCATGGTTAAATTTATGCTATTATTTAAATTATATATTTTGATAATTATATGTCCAATATGTTGGAGATAATACTGTATAATACTATCATTGAAAATTTTTGAATGAATAAATTTTAAAAAGTGAAAATTTTCTAAATATTATTAATGTTATTTTAATATAATTAATAATACAATACTATTTATATTTAATACATTTCACTTAAATCAAAATTGTGTAATTTAAAGACTGAAAAAAATGTATTACTGACATGTTGTCTCGACTAATAAAATTATTGTTTAAAAAACGTTTTGCACAAAATATAATTAGTTAATATAATACATAAATTACACTTATTTAAATTTTTTTATGTACCTTGTTTATTTAAAAATACTTCCTTAAAATTATTACGGATGTAAATAATAATAAATTATTTTGTACTATTTTTGTTAATAATTGATTGAATATAGTTATTAGAATATAAAGTATAAACAATTTTATAAACTAGAATTTCATTGATAAAATAATTTTAAATATATAAAACATTTTTTTTAACCTTTCTATAGTATACCTACTAATTATAATATATTGACTTAATCTACTTATATAACATATAAAAATATGAAATCTAGTAGTTTGTAGCATGTGATACATAAACTTATATAGGTATATATTTATAAATAATACAATTTTCTATAATGGTCTTTGCGATTTTCTCGAAAAATAATGGATACTCGGTATTTTTGACACGCCCAAAGTGCTATCGGAAATTACACTATATATGAGGTTCACTATATAAGTATAATATAGTTTCCATTCTCCTACTTAATATAATATATTATATTTATCCATCACATGATAGAGGAATTTATACATAAAAGTACACGAATATATTTTAGGCAAATTAAATTACCCGAATGAAAACGAACTTTTAAAATACAGAAACTAATATGATCAAGCTATACGCTTGTACTGTAATGCCCATTTACATAAAAGTGAAATACATTATTTAAGTTTACAAATATAATATTAAGAAATATAAAATTTTAATTTTTTACTATAATTAATAATCACTTAAAATTAAAATACTTACATTTATTTTATTTTTTTTATTTTTTTTTTTTTTAAATAAAAAAGTGTCACGAGAATAATGTTCAGTAAAAGAAAATATTGCGATCGCTGAACTGGAACAGACGAACTCGTAAAATTGTACTCGCATCAAAGCGGGCGAATACAATTTTGACGTTTTTCCTTTATTTTTTTGCCAAAGGATATTTTAGTCAAACAGACAAAATTTATATTTTCCTCGTTAAATGGATCCGTTATATCACATATACCGTGTTCCATTATTACACATTTAATATGGAAAATAGCAAATATATCTACTCACACACGTGTATGACGTGACTGAGTCATTTCCAAAGTAGTCACTGCGTAAGTATAATATTATATTACAATACGATACACATGTATAATATAATATCGTACTACTAATGTAATATCGTAACACTATAGGCACTAATTTGCTACGGATGTTCCTACGTTAATTAAATTCAATATTCAAATATACATATATATATATCACAAACGCCTCTAAATTACTCATTCGAGTAGTTAGAGTATGACTAATTAAATAACTGTTCGGCTTTGTATATACAGTTGTCAAGATACGCATAATATACTATCTAAATACATTTAAAACGAAATTCTTGTCCATTTCCAAAATTGCAAAACCCGGCGTTTCTCAGGATAAAAGAACATCAGCGATTATTTGAGGACAATGATTGCACCGATTAGCCACTGGAAAATAATTCTACAAGTACAATACTGCATTCGTTATAGATGAACATTGAAAATTCATATTAATAATAATTTTCGAAAAATTCCATTATAAGGATAATATAGTATTTTTTTAATGCAGGTATAGTAGGTACACCCAAATTAAAAAATTAATAATCCTCCTTCTCTTGCCCAAATCAAGTATGAAATTAACTCTCGAAAGTAATTAATATATTATTATATTTAACACAAAGATGGAATGTCTCCTGATGTGGTTAAATATCTAATATCATCTATAGAAATAAAATTTCATGTGAAAATTAAATTTACAAAAACATTATCTAGAGCAAAATTTTATCGTCACTAAAACTACGTGACTTTGGATCATACTGTGTTATCCATTAGTTTAACATTATTTATATTTATTATTTAATGTATATATAACGTAATAAAAATATGTGTACTTTCAATTAATAAGTACATTTTCTTCATATTTTCATTAAAAAAGTAATATCTCCCGTATGTTTAACTTAAAACGACAAATTCAATTGTTTTGTTTATTTTATGTAAATGGAACACATTTTTATGAAGATGATATATGATGAAAATTCGTAAAAAAAAGATGATCTTCTTATATTAATATACAATATACATAATACATATACGTATAAAATAAAACGTTAAAATATCATGAATGATTTGTGGGAAATATAGTAATCTTGAAATGATTTAATGAATTTGCGTAAAAAAAAAATAAATAAAAAAAGTACATGTATCCAAATTTTAAGTGAATTATATAAATACCAAACAATTTACCAGAAAAAAATATAAGGAATTTTCATAGTTCAAGTCAGATATAATGCATAAATAATTATTATAGCGCTATAATTTAATGGTAAAGTTTTAAAGTAAAAAATATTATATTGAAAAATGTATTTCAATTTCAAAGATTCAAAAAAAGATAACGTTTTATTAAACAGATTGAACAAGTGTATACTATTTTGAAATAAAATATACCATGACTGTAATAATCCGTAATATAATCCAACGAATAATCAGGAAATTTGAATTTTCAAAGCTGAGAATGGAACAATTGTGATAATGTTATACTAAAACATATTGTAAGATAATAATTGTTTGTTGATCTACCCAGGTCGGTTATTCAATAAACAGTGTTAATATGGTTACCGGGGTTATACGTTTGGATATTATACATATTACACGAAATAATCAGCATACTATTATTATTAGATCATAATATTACTATTCTATGCCATTATATTATATAATTATTGTCGGGTAAACGATCCTATTATCTGGAACACCACGTTAGTATAATGCAAAATAATACAAGACAAAACGTAATCCTGTATTGTTTGCACGCACGTTCTTATTTTGACTATACAACGCGCCGTCATACAATTTTCATTAGTCTGTGGCAGGGAACCTTTTCCCATCTGAAAGTAACTATAGGGCCAATTTTTGAAACATAAAATGATTACGGGCCAGATATAAAATCAGTCGTTTCATATTATTATATGAAACGAGTTCCTTAATATGTATATTGTATATTTTATTAGAACCAATATCTAAGTAAAATATAATATATTATATTTTTGATAATTTCTCCAAAATACAAATTACTCGGCTATTTTTAGCCAAATAAGTCTTAATAGTATTTTTTTTATTAAAACCATGCGATAAGAGTTTCCTGATTAAAACGATATATTATTTTTTACATAATTTTGCACAATAATGAAACAATTAATGCATTTAATACCAATAAAAATAATTAGATACTTCTATTTAGTTATTATAATTTTATTGTTATGAAACAAAATATATTAATTCAAAATTGTTTATAGCAACGTGTTTATATTATGCATATCCGACACTTTGTCTTACATAATATATTTCACTATACTGTACCTACGTAATACATTTTAATTTTAAATATTATTATATATAACTACAATACAGATACTTTCAATAATAATGACTTCCATAACGAGTATTAGAACACTTATCAATAAAATTATTGTGATATTAAATTTGAATACCAAATATATAAGCAGTAGGTTTCCGTATAATAATAATATTATTTTATAATAAGCATAATAAGGAACCAAAAAGGTAATAATAATAAAAAAAAATTATACCTAAAACCTTCATTAATATTGTATGTCATTAAAATGGGTAAAATTTAAAAATCGATATGTTTGAATAAAAATAAAAAAACCGGGTATCACCATAGCGTGGGGTCTACCGTTTTAGCTTAACATGCGTTTATACATTTTTAATTATTATTCTGTATATTGGACGAGCGTTGGAAATCGTTTATATCTAAAGAATATAACATACACAAATCATATTATTGTAAAAAATACTTGAAACCAAAATGGAAAATAAAACTGGAAATAATAGTTATTAGAGGATAATAAATAGCTTGTCAGAGATGTAGAAAGAAGGAAAATACACTTAATTAAATTTGTTTTCAATCATCTGATCGCTCTGCCGTGAAACATAAGTTCATTTATTTTGGACTCAAATTATAATACACAGTGAACCCATAATGCATAAACTCGTGACCATAAGGAATCGGTACAAAAACATATATTTTACAAATTCAAATAGACACGTTTTTGTGAATCTATGAATAATGTACATTGCGATATGTTGCGAATCGAGTGTTCGGCAAGAATGTCTTTCGTCGTGTTTCACACTCCTTATCACTTTATCACTGCATTGTTTGGAACGTCTACGTAAGAATGTTTTCAAAGAAACTATACATAATACCATGGTTGAAATATATACCAGGTTATTGAAAATAGTTCAAATCGTTATCAAATATAAATAAAATGGCTGCGTAGGGGTACATTCATATAATTCATACTGCTCTATGTTAACATATACAATATGGTCCATTTGCTGCCATTTTATTTCCTATACGCGAAAAAACGTCAGATTAGGGATATATCTGCAATAACCTAGTATATTTCAACCATGCATATTACTATACTCGTTTACAAATATTTCGATGGTTGAGCAAAATCCAAAGGCAGTTATAATGGTTTCGAATAATTCGACGATAAGTTCAAATACCTATTTCCGTATTGGTTCGCCGTTCAAATATTTACAAGATCGCGAAAATAATTCTGTTCGACGAAGACGGACTCACCCTAATACCGACTAATGATTATGCACGGATACCGGATCGATTGCGATGCACACTATGTATAAACACGAATATAATTTAATTGAATTAATTCAGATGTTTCTACAAAAAATTTTCCCATAAAAATGCATTTTTACTTTTTCATTATTCTATTGATGTAATTACCTATACTTTTAGTGAATATTTGAATAGCTATAGAAAAAATGTATGTCCGTAAAGCACTTGTTTCGTTGATATGTTAAATGTGCAATTATCTGAAAATGCTCAATCTCTATAGTTATGCACGGAAAAGGTCGGAATAAATCCGGGAATAGATTATTACATCTCGTTTCAAACTATATGTGGAAATTCACGAGAAAATAAGTGTAGTTAAATAAATACGCTTTCTCTCAAATGATAATTAATCGAAATTTAATATACGTGTAAATACAGTTTTTATGTTCCTATAAATAAATATAATTACCTTATATTCCCATTGTGTCCATTCGTGCATCTGTTCCATTGATGTATTTCTGTAGTTACCAGTGATATGGATAATTTGACTATTTACAATTAGTTGTTCATATTATAAATAGGGATCAGATTGAAATCGGAAAGTCTAGCACTCACAGAGAGCAAAAGGATGTAATTTCTATTAATATCATAATCAATAATATAATCATAACAATATTGTATTCATATTTAAGTAATTTTAAATGTAAGTTTACCTTTCATATCATTGAATTTACTGCAGAATGTCCACAGATAATTTTTTATATTTCTATATGGCTATATAGCATATGCAGTATGCACCGTTTTGGTTATAATATACTAATATATAATTTGGCATTATATACATGTATTCAAGTAATAATTTAGTTTTATTTTTAAAAACATTTATTGCCGTGTATCAGAACTTTTTTCATTATATATTTTTATTATTAAATCTTTGTATTGTGCTTAAAACTAAATGTGTTGGATTAAAATCCAGTTTTATTTAAAAATGTATTTTTATATAAATAATCTTATTAATATTATCAAACCGACAATTCAAGATGAACCGATATTTTTGTGGATATTAATAAAATATATTTAAGGAAAATTAAAATATAATAACGTCGTAAAATTAAAAAAAACTATTTTAAAATAACAAATTACTATGATAGAATAATTTCGAAACTCATATACTAATAACACATAATATAAACAACTGAATTATATTTGCAGCTGTGATCATATTATAAAGATTAAACACATATAATAATCTAAAAATAAACCAAAAATGTAAAATAGATCCAAAAATCTCAATTTTGCAAGATTTTACAATATCCAATTATCATTTTTCATTATGATTCTAAACTATCTACATTGAGTTTTTATAAATTTAGTTTTCTTCAAAACGAATTCTATCGAATTTTAAATAATGCTCATTTTCCAGAATATTGTTCTACGTGCTGAATTTAAATCCTTATGTTTTCTTTAAATGCCATTTTATAATGGTCATAATCATTATATTAATTTTTCCATTGAATCATGTCGAATATTATTTTTAAGAAATGTTTTGTATAATTTTTATAAACATATCATTACTTATTTCATGGTTCTTACTCTTGAGTATTTTAATTTCCAAGCATCATATTTAATATAACCAATAATTATTCGTCACCTGAGAATGAAAAGTTTCTAAATCAATTTTTTTGGAAATTCACTTTTTTACATAGAACAATTTTTATATTTTTTCTGCATTTATTAATCTTAGAATTTCTTTAATCTGATATTATTGATAAAGATACAAAATGTATTAAAGTTCTAACTCAAGCAAAATGAACAGCCATTTTCAACTTTAAAACGCTCTTCTGATTTTTTGATTGTATATATATTGTATTTATCTTATTTTCTTATATGATTACTCTTCTGTAATTTTGATATAGAACCTTTTCATTCTCAGGTGACGTATTATTAATGTAATGACTACCTAATGAAAAACGTTCAATTATTATTATTATTATTATTAATTATTATATAGATTATAGGTAAAAGTTGTTTAGTTATATTATTAATTTAATAAATTCGATTATAAATATTATACATTGTATTATTTATTTTGTATTTTGCTGTTACTAATAATTAAATTATTCATTTATACAGAAGAAAAGGTGTTTAAGGAAAAGCAATTCCTCCACTGGAGCCTATATTAATTATTAAGGTAGTTATAGGTACTTATTATGCTCGATGGCCCGTTTAATATGATTTACTTCATTACCATTGCACTTAAATAAAAAATTAGATTATGATAAAAATATTATATCTCAAAAATATTATATAAAGCAGAAAAATAAAACAAATTTTCAAACCAGAATATTTTAATTATTTATTAATTTTCATGATAACAGTAAAAATATATTAATAACTAATAATTTATTGTTGAATATATGGAATTACTGTTAAGGGGATTAGAGTAGAATACTAATTAAATTTAACGAAACTAATAAAAATTTTATGTTATCCATGGATTTAAATATTATAATTTTAATTGTTTATATTATATCAGCAAATAAAAAAGTAGACGATATATAGTCATTTTTATTTTTAATCAAAATTATAATTACAATCGAAATTGTTATTTATTGTTAACCGTAATTTTGTCAAGATTTTTATTTTAAATGCCTTAAAAATGTAGTATTTGTGCCCTAAATTTTTGGAAATTTTCGAACAAAAATTACTAGAAATTTGGATTTTCCTATCCTCAATAATAACAAAAAAACATGGCATTTAAAATTAAAAACAATCTGTTATCATGTATCTATGCATATACATTGCAGTAGAGCAAATTCGATATTGACTGCAGATAATATAAGAATATAGCCCGCGTTCTTATCGGGTTATACGATAACACTTAAACGCACTTTCGAGAAGCGTCGCGTAATTTCGTTTAAATAACGTGATTGATAATAATGGCTGCGTAGTTTGTCATAAAATTAAATCGTAGATCGTAAAAGCCGTATATAATATACTGCAGTTAAACCGCAACATTTATTGTCGAGGAAACGGCGAGACTTTTAAATACGGACTCGTACGTCTAACCGCGTTAGATGCCGTATACGAGCGGTTATACGATGTAAAATTGAGGCACGCGGATGCAATACGGTCCTGGTTTATAACGCACGGTATACCACATAAAACTTGGGAGTCTACGCATATACCGTGGTAATGGCGAAAAAAATGGCCATATTTTTTTTTGGCGGATTTGACGAATTTCTCGCGCGGTTAACGAACTGAGTCTGCTGCAATGATCACGCAATAACATTAACGTCGTACAGCATACATATTATAATGTATTATAAAATATATACAGGATAAAAAAAAATATTATGTATGTACAGTTGACTACTACCGTGGTGGACGTTTTAAAAACAAATATCCGGAACTGTAATGAATCGTAAACGTAAATTATGACCTCTATCCCGGCTCCCCGTCGCGGTCGGCTTTCATGTTTAACGATTTAATGGCGACTTTGTTGTATATATATATATATATATTGAAATGGGGATGGCGAGGGTGGAGAGATAATAAACCGGTCGGCGATGATTCAGTAGTTGGTTGGGCGGTGGTGGTTTGGGGGTAGAAAAAAATGTGTGTTCTCTATGCCGTGACGTCAAAAGCGTTTTTATGTTTGGGTCCGATTAATGGACTCGGTGGCTGAAACCATTCACGTCTGTACTCTTCCTGTGTCGAACATTTTTCCTTTATTACTATATATACGTGTAAATAACACTATAAAATGACACTGTTGACAATTATAATACTGATATTATTTTACCGTTGATACTACGTGACAGGACACCGATATTGATCGTAATATATATATTATAACACATACGTTTATTTAAAATATTTATCATATTTCGAGGTAACATTCGGGTATTATTTTGGGTTAATAATAAATATGCGCCTATTTCCATGCACGAGCCATCTAACTGTGAGACGTTTAAAGGCGATATATTCCGTACTGACATCGATTCTAGGCCAAAATAGCGAAAATAGAAAAATAGCAAATATGCATATTACATGTAAAATAGAGAAAATCTAAATCCATAATAATACATATATTTTAATTATAATTGCTATAATTGCTATAAAAGCAATAATGGTAACAGTCAGTACATGAATAATATCAAAACACTTTAAGAATTAAAATAATAAAAAAGGTGCACTTTTCTCGTCGGGTGTCAGTATGGATGGATGCACTTCGTTACTGGGCAGAATACTCTTGGTGGATGTGTTGCATTTGAAAGCAATGATAAATCATTGCATTCAATAAAACGATTCCGAGCGTAGCTTCGGTGTAATAACTCTTAATATTAGTTATATACTCAGTACGTACCTATGTTTAACATTACATCAATGATCAAATGTAGAAATAAATATGATCTTACGAAATTCTGATAAAATGAAAAATCTAGATTTGACAAAATCGTATTTTTGCCGTTTTTTCGTCATTCTTTGGTAGTTTTTCCTTACGCAATAAAATACTTTTGAGAAAATCAAAAAATTATCTCTTTAAAATACCAACTAGATGAAATTTTCCACAGGAAACTATGTATACTTGTAAAGATCGGAGCACTCCTTCTAGTAGTAAATTTGTTAACAGAGAAAAAAAAAATAAACATCATTGTAAAACCACTAGATCCCTCGCTACGCTCAGAATCTAAAATAAACTTTACATTTGTAAACTTAAATTACAGGCTATTCCCTTTAAATAATTTAAGTTATCATTAGAATTATAGGATAAAGTAGTATTACTTATTTTTTGAGTACAATTCTTATATATTTTTTTTTGAATAAAAAATATATTCTAGTCTTAACTCCGGCAATTAACTGTTCTTGTTTAATTTCTTCCAAATGTTGTTTGTCTTTTAACACATACTTTTTACACAATATTTCAATATATAAGATGCATTTATACATTAGTGCATAAATATTAAAAAAATATAGAAATATTTTCGCTATTTTGGCCAGATACTCCGTATACCGTAGCGTACCGTACACAATCACTATAAACGTGTAAAATATAAAATTACATAAAATCATAGTAACCACAGTTCAATAACCATTTTACAATTATCACATCTAGAAAAAGTTACCATCAACCTGGCATTTTAATACATTTTTAAATAGGTAATTGATTTAATCCTACGGAGTTTCTATGTCTTCACAATGACCACAATAGCCAAGAAAATTAAAATTTGTGGTATCTAAGACCTTAACTATTATAATATCGGTAGACATGCTTAATCATAATGGTACACCAAGAGTTACCTGGTTGTTAAATCGATGAGGGAGCTATTTTGTACGTATTTTGTATGTGACCCGGTGTTAGTGGACTGAAAGACTTATACAGACATTCACAAATTGCATATAATCAAAAAGTTCATGGTATTGCTATTGAAGTATATAAAATGAAAGATTTTCATTAGTATACTAAAAATATGAAACATTGCAGCAATTTAAAGATTAACAGTAATAATTACGATTATCAATTATTAATTGTTTCATGTTTTTTTTTTTCTGTTGATAACAATATTATATGTAAATTATAAATATATTTATATTATTGATTTGAAAGTATTGTTTTATGTTTAACGTTAAAACATAAATATGAAAATTATTTATAAGACAAACATATATTAACAAATTTAACTTTGTATTATTTTTGTTATAAGAAAATAATTTTAAATTGCTTAATATAATAATAAAAAAGCTGGTCAGTAGATTGTGGAAGCACTTCGCTCGTCGAGTGTCAGTATTGGTGGATGCACTTAGCTACTGGGCAGGGTACTTTTGGTGGATGGTGGATGTATTGAATTTGAATGCAATGATAAATCATTGCATTCAATAAAACGATTCTGAGCGTAGCTTCGGTGTAGTATACATAACTCATATAATTTTTTTTTGTTAGGATCGATCGAGGCTGTTATTTTTATTTTATTTTTTAGTCGTGTTATTCATCATTGAAAATCACAATTTTTGCCCAGGTCTTAAAATCTCATTTTACCAACTATTTGGACTTGAGTACCTCAAAATT
>JAIPRL010007233.1:0-24254 GCA_025469235.1 Pemphigus obesinymphae
GGGAAAATGTAATTATTTATTACACAAGTGGGGTATGGTGGAATCTCCTTTATGTAGTTGCGGGCAAAAGCAAACCATCAAACATATAGTCGAAGAATGCCCGTTAGTGAAGTTTCCAGGAGGTATTGAGGAAATCCACAGAGCCAGCGTGGAGGCCATCGAATGGATGGAAAACTTAGACGTGCGGCTGTGACCAAGGAAGTGTTAATCAAAACAATGAAACTAAGAGTTACCAAATTTTTTATTACCAAACTTAATTTTTTACTGTTACTTTAATTTTAATTTTATATTTTTTGTTGCCGGAGCCATATGCTAATAATAAACAATATCAACTAACATTTTCATATATTTTTTATTACTTTCAACCATCAATGAATGCTGAGAAGATATTTGAGAATAAACACTACCAGTTTATTTTGTTTTCTGATATGCTGACCATTTAACCATACATGTAAGATGTAAATTACTTTTAGCATGTGCATCCAATTCATTGAGTTTACTTTTATTCCCACCTTTAGATCCACTTCAAACACTCAACTATAAATTATAATATACTTATATAAATAATTATAATTAAAAAATTGTAAATAAAGCATAAATACAAAGCACTTGCTTTTTTCCAATTTCTAAAACCAAGTAGAAAGCTATCTTCGAAATTGCCACTATTTCTAGTACTAAAATTTCTACAAGCAAAGCAAAAAATTGAATCTTTTGATATACTATATTCAAGCCATTCATATGTTTTGTAATGCTTATGATTGAAAGCGTGATTTTGTGTACCAAATTTAGTTAGTGGATATGACTGCAATATATTTAATTTAAATATAATATAATAACTTAAAGTATGTTTAGTGTTTACCTACATTTGTACTTACTGTTAAAATTGGTCGCACAGGGCCTATTATTAAAGTTCTCAAGTCGGATATGACATTTTTATCTACAATATTTTCAACACTTTTTTATGTAGTTATATCAATGTCTAAACCAATATTTAAATCTTCATTTTCAGATTCTAGTGTTGTTGTTGACGAGGAATTAGTAACAACAAATTTTTGTTTTTTAATATTAAAAACATCAAACATTCTTTTAGCCATTATTGAATTAATTACAAATTACAATTTTAAATTTTAAATTTAAAATGGATTGATTAATTCAGATAAATACACAATTCACACAAATAATATAAAATTACATTGTTTATTTGTGTAGCGCGTCACTTATGGAAAACCATGTGTAGGTATTAAAAACAAAAAAATAAAAATAAGGCGATAACTGTATACGCTCCAAAAACGTAATCGACACTAATGCTGTGGCGGTCTGCAGCTTGCGTATTTATAACTTCACAGGTATTGCAAACAAGTTCTAGAATATTGGCGATTATCAATATATACCTACAAAATATGGTTTTCCCAACAACGATAAGCTGTGAATATTCCAGACCATTCTCGTATCTCAACAAAATAAAATAAAAATTATAAATATCAAATATTGAAACACATAATTTTTTATTTAGACGTTTACATTCTGGGGGACTTAAGCCCCCTCCAAATCCCCCTCCCCGATATCCGCCTATGTATATAAATATGTTTTTTATAAAGTTATGAAAATGAATTCCATTACCAGGTTAGAAATTCGATGACTAAGTTGATATACTATGCATGACTGATAAAATAAAGACATTTATTTAAGTAAAAATATGAAATAACTTGTTAACAGTGGTGATATTTTAGTTCATTTCAAGGGGTTGACAATTCATGGTAGGCCAAATTTTATTTCTTAATAAGTCACTTTGAATTTTTTATGTGACGATACTTAAATTATCTAAAAACTCGTATACACATAAAATAATGTACTTAGACTTGATTAAAGATTTACAGCTGTGAAAAACAAAATGATTTTTAAATTTTAACTTAAATCATAAAAGTGGATATTTTTATACGTTCTTTCATTTTATTAAGTCACAAGACGTCTCACATCCGAATTTGATCGAGTTCTATACAGAAAATTTACAGACATTCTAAGAAAAATTATCGATTAAAAAAAAAATAGAACATTTTAAAAGTAAATTATATGTGGTTCCATGTATACTATGTTCTAGCTTTTTAAATTAAACTTTTCTCCGGGTTATTGTAGATTCAAAATTTAAACAGAATATTATAGATGAGAATATTTACTATGGGCAAACTGGGAATTCAGCACGTTGATAGAGAGGACTTTCCTGACCTGTTTTACTATTTACCTGTGCTAAGTGATTAGTCTGAACCTGAATTTCGTTTTCCAAGTCCAAATCGGACTATACGATAAACCAAAACATGGACATTTTTAGTAAAATTTAGAAGAAACTCGTGAATTGTCGACGATATTTTATACGCGCGTGTTTGTACGTTATCAATATACAAAATGCTGATAATATCGTACGGTATTATATGGATTGCGGGTATCGTGGTTTACTAATGTTCATTTACACACGCACATACTCATACATTTTCAAATTACTTGAAAATTGCTTATATATGACTCGTCTTAATGCATTTCTTACAATTTTCCTTGCTTACTATATTCTCTCCCATGCAGTACCTAAATTCTTTCCCTAGTTGAGAACCCCTATTATAAATATTAATCTATCTCAACAATACTACCTATATAACCATTAAATTGTTATGCCTTTCGTCTTCTATCGTAGTATAATATTTACATCTTTTTCAAAAGGAAGAAGAATCAAGGAGTTCATTCATTTATTGGATAAAGTAAATCGGAGATTGTAAAATCCATACTTGTAACATTTTTGGTGAAAACTTTTTTTTCTTCGTTATTTAGTCTACTGGAATAGACACGTGGTGTGTTAAAACCACACATGTCCATTGTGAAAAAATCAGAGAGAAGTAGTAAAAAATTTCCTGATTGGACGATATTTAACTTTGTAATAATGATGCATTTTTCAGACAATAAATTTTAACTTGATTTATGTGAAAATTTTCTGAAGTATTTTTTAATAAATAAGTGCAGCAATAACATTGCATTTTCTAGAAATGTTTCTTAAATCTTGAAAATACTTGTTGATGAAATTGAAAAGTTTGAATATAATAAAAATATGTAGATGGGGAGAGAAAGAAAGGGAACATTTTGACTAAATAATGTGCAGATACGAGCAATTTCAGGGTTAGAAAAGACATGAAATACGTGTTCAGATTCCATTTTCTTTAAATATACAACTTCAAAAAAATGTTCAGGTTTTAAAAATTTCTCGAAAATGTTCATTTTATGAGATTTTCTTTATTACTATTAGCCCAAAACAACTGTATGAACTAAAATATAAATATAGTTTTTTGTGTCTTCTGTACAATTTGGTTTTTGTGACAAGTGTAATTTTGATAATCACAGATTCAATTAGTTATCAGAAGAGATTTTAGTAAACAATTTATTTTTAACGTCTCAGAAATATCTCTGAACAATTATTTTAAAAGAAAGGAAGATTTAGAATTTAAACATCTATTTTATGCCGAAGAATATAGTTGAATTTGGGAAAGGATCTAGTAAAAAACAATTTGAATGATATTTTAAAAGAGTTGAACTTTATAACTTTGCATATAATATGATATAAGTTGTTTGAGAACTGTATATTATTATGAATAATATAATGTGTTGTATTTGTGAAAAATTCAAATTTTTCTCGGATTATTGAGAAAGTATAAAAAAACCAGGGAATTGAGAATGGGGGTGACTCTAAGAAATATTTTTTAGTGGGAAGGGAGGTGTCTAAATTGAGTTGACAGCCGTGAAATAAGCAAAATCAAAAAACAAAACAAAAAAAAAATCATTCAAAATACATGCACTGTAACGAATGACACCTAAATTTGCCTACAACTTCATTTTAGGGCGGCTGTAGCACCCCAACCCTCTAGTAGTCCACATCATAAATGGTATCCCTGCCACGGTTGGTATCCAATCCTTTTAAGAGGACGTCTTACATCCAATTTTTAAGGGGTTTTGTAAAGGCAATTTTTATCAAACTTTAATGAAAATTTAAATGAAAATCCAATAATTTGAATATATTTAAATATATTTTAAAAGTAATTTCAAAAATAGTCTTGTGTCATAACATTTTTTTATTGTTGTGTAAGTGCAATATTTGTTAAAAAAATGTTTACTCATTTTTCACTTTTAACAACTTGAAAATATCGTAGAAAGATGAAATAAAAAATAAATTATAAAAAACAAAATTATCTAGCAAATTTTTTATATACGCATTTTTACACGTTTTATGAGTTGCTAAAAAATCATTTATTTAAATTTTTTTCAATAACTATTAATCTTAAAGAAATGAATGTATCGAAAAAAAGGTTACGTAAGTCGCTAGATAATATTATTAGCTATAATCGTCTTTTGTTTCGTGTTTCTAATACATGTTTGTAAGTTGATAAATATGAGAAATGTTATTGCAAGTTCGTTACAGAACATTTATGAGTACGACGTCCTCTTAACGAATGTAATTTTAACAAATTTCAATATTATTAACATTTTTTTAAAATTTATCCTATTAAATAATTGGAATATCCTTAGGCTCGCAACGAGTATATATACGTAATATTGACGTACGTGTATAGTTAACATAATTTTGAGCATATGGTATTTCCCAATTTATTACTTTCCTGAACGCACCTTTCCCCCCCCCCCCATATGCGTATAAATGTTCAAAATCCATCATCTATCATTATGTATGCATGATAAACGTTCACGGTCAGGAGCGGTGGCGTTTCGCCGGGAAATTCGATCTCGCGCGAAAATCGTTTTAACCTTTGCCGGTTTGGTTTTTTGATAAATATTCATTTCATGTCCACCCCAATCCATTCACTCGTACCCTCCAATCGTATTTATTAACACCGGTAATGGCTGGAGAATCGGCGACGGTGGCTGAGGTGATATCATCAGCGGGAACGGTTATAAATCACGAGTGGCGTTTGTCGCTGTCAAACGATGGCGGGGACGGCGGAGTGTAGGTGAAAAACACGTGACACACGCATAACGAGTCGGCAGCTTTATGCGTGAGGAAGGCGGCGAGAGTGAATGATAAAGAGAGAGAGAGAGAGAGTGAGTGATAAAGAGAGAGAGAGAGAGAGTGATATGAGAAATGATAAATTGCCAATGGCATAATAGTATGCGGGAGCCGTATTTCATCGCCGCCACTGCGGGAGCCGTATTTCACCGTCGCCACTGCGGGTAGACGAGGAAACCCGCTGCTGCCGCGGTGTATATAGACGCGCGTGTGTCCGTACGGGCCGCGGTAAGGGGTGACGTGACGACGGCGGACAACACCACTGCCAATTACGTTGAATAGCTCGTTCATCGTCAAATCGTATTGCGAAATTTGCGTGCACGGGTAGTATGGTGCGGCGGGCATCCATTATGAAACGCGCTTTTGTTCCATGTCTGTATACAAACAATTATTAATAATCGAAATCGTCATTTTACACACGGACGTCAAAAATGTTTTTTATGGGTTTTAAAAAAAATTATGTTATTTAGGTCGATCGTATGCATATGCGTATGTCTGTTTATGCATTGTTTTCGCAATAAAAACATATATATATATATTTATATGCTCCCCGGATGCCTTAATTAACGTTTTGTCGAACGTACTATATATTGAGTTAAAAAAAAAAAAAACGTTTAGCCTGCAAAGAAATAACTTAATCTCTATATGGCGCAGCATCCTTGTGGGAAGTACAATAACTACTAAATTGTAAAAAATAAGTTGATTTTTATTATTATATTATTTTATTATGCATGAAAAAACAACGAAAAAACAAACAAAAAAATATTATCCAGTCGAGTGTTAATTTATTTGAATCTCTATTAATTTCAACAGATATTATTTGGAATCGATGCAAGGGATATTTTACGGAATTGATACCGGATACACCTTCAAAATAACTGGAATCGATAAATCAATATACAACCGATATATCCGGAAATAATAAATTTGGAATCGATATAGTCCGACAAAGTGAATATCAGTCTTGTAAAGGATATGTAGTTTTATTTTGTATTTGGAATACGTAGGTATTCGAATAAATGGATGAAAAAGTATTCAGAATACGTATTCGAATACTTTTAGAATATAATTTTTTGATACTAATTTTAGTCAGTTTTTGAATGATTTGCCGGTTTGGTAATTAATGTTTGATGGTTCAGTATTTTACTATATTTGTATGTATGTGTGTATGTATGTATGTATGTATGTATGTATGTATGTATGTATGTATGTATGTATGTATGTATGTATGTATATACTATATATGTATGTATGTATGTATGTATGTATGTGTGTATTTATGTATGTATATATATGAGTTTAACGCAAAATTTAATCACGTACCGCTGTTCAATATTACTTTGTTCCATATTTGTAACACGCCTTACAAACATGTTGTCAAAAACATAACACAACTGGAGAACTAATGATCGTACAAAAATTGCAAGTACATGTGTCGATAGAGGAGAGATAAGATATTAATCGACCGAAGTTTCAGATTCGTAGTGTTACCACAAGCGTGGCAAAAAAAACAGCCTCGTTACTTATTGGTCCAATCTCGTATGTTCTACCCATATGACTTGCCTACTATCGGAAAATTCATAAATAAATACAGTGAGGTAATATATTGTTGTGGAATGTGTAAAAATATTCAAAAATTATCTATATACATTATACATGGACAATTTTACGGAAAACAATGGTCAATGGGTCAGCTATATAAATTTAATAATTAGTAAAAACAAGTAAAACAACAGTAAAACTGTTAAAAAAATTAACTATATAGGTATATAAATATTATTAAATGGTATATTATATTATATTGTGTTAGGTATATGTTCCGAGTAGGTACATATTAAGTAAGTATATTCCAAATTATAACTGCATATTTGAACACTCAAACTCGACACATGTTGCATAAAATAATGGGCTAAAACATTGTTTTATTATAAAAATTAAAAATTATATTCCTAGTTCAGAAAAAAATTTCATTTTAAGAGTACAAAAAAAAAATATTCAAATACTTTTAATCGAATAATTTAAAAGATTGGTGAATATGAATTTAAATTGGATTTTATGGGGTAGTTGGGGGTATCGAAATACACATTTTTGGACATTTTAAAAATATTAACTCTTAAGTGCATCTGCGTGTCATATAAATATAATTTTAGTTGGTCCAAATAATTTCGTTTTTCAAATTTACCCTATCTGGATAATTTGGAATCGTACGTCATTTGTCCAAGTTTATCGGTTCCAAATACATTTTTTATTTATCATTTCAAGCCTCAAGGTTTATCGATTCAATATTTATAGATACCAAGTAGAATCGTTTCTAAGTAAAATGGTTTCAATAATATTGTTTATCAAAATATTTATAATTCAAAAAATGTATGGCACACTTTGTTAATTTGGACATTCTGTATTTATTACACAAACTGTATTTTAATACCTAATAATTAGATTTTAAAATATCATTTTTCCAACAATTGACTATTTGTACTTTCTGCACACTATTTTCCACTAGAAGATTTGCAGCATGATTCAATACCATATTTTCCATATTTTAAGGAACTAAGTATTTATATATTATCTATAATCGATTCGAACATTTCATATGAATCTATTAAAAATTGATAATTGTGACTAAAAAAACAATATTTTCATTACATTTTAGTTTTAACAGACTATATGGATTGTCTGCGAGATTCGAAATAAATGGAAAATAGGAGAAATCGAGACTTCATTAGACGTATTAATATACTGGACTAAATTCAGTAATTTTTACAAATTGTTTATCTAGAACTGAGCTGTACGACTCCTGTTTTCTCGCCACTTGTCACAACAATGTATAATTTATTATAAAAGTTTTCACAAAATTACAAATATCGTTTTAATGCACAATGTCATTATGGATATTAACGTTTTATTTTATTTTCAAGTTAATTTATTATTTACAAAGTCATCATTCATCCACCGTTTACGATTAATTATTAACCACATTTATAAATAGCTGTGTGAATATATAATTTTTATACAAATTAATAATTCAAACAGGACAGACTACTGCTTTTATATTTGACATTTTTCGTTAAAATTTGTTCGACGTATTTTGTAAGTCAAACTTATTTTTCCCTCACACACTCTCCTTCTCTCCGTAGATGTACGTAAAAACATTATACGTATTTTTAAAGTCACAATATAATTGACCCGTCTTAAATCCGTTCGGAAATACGACATTTCCAATTCAGCGAGTTTTTCATTCGTCGACGCCGTTTAGAGGGTGCGAAAATATATTAATTTGGACGTTTTCCATCCGCCGTAAATGCCGGAGGGAGGACAGACAGATGTGGCTGACAAGTCGCATTAATTATCAAACCGTAGACGCATTAGACGAAGGGCTGTTGATGTAACAGACACTGACTTAATTGTCATTGAATGTCAAACGATATCAAGCGCACGGATACTTAAAATAAATAACGCATATTTGGATAATGAAATTTTTCCACTGAGCTCATCACGTATTTAAAATCCGTTAATTGAATTGTAAAACAAAGTAAATTCCGCTAAACCACCCACTATTTCATGCATTTCTATTATTAAAACGAGAACTGTTTGATTGGACTTAAAATGTAATCATTTTTTTTTTAAACAAGGTAGAAATTTTGTTTAATTTCTTTAAAAGTAAATAATGTTGAATATTCAAGGATAATAATTCTATTTTTTTAAATTTTTTTTTTTATATAATTAGGTTATATTACTAATTTAAAATATTCATGTTCTATATAGTTTTAATTAGTCCATGGATGAAATCATTTTTGGCATGTGCCTTATGTCATAAATTATAATAAAAATATGTTATTACAAGCATATTATCTGATTTTTCTTTATATATAATTACTAATTAGTATATATTTTAACGGAAATGAATATATAGTAATAATTATTAAGTGTAACATTCAAGGTTATAATATACCACAGACATTTCTGCGCTAATAATTATAATTAATTATTCCCCCTTGTATGATATAATATAAAATATACTTTACGCAAAAATAAATACATACCTACATGACGTGGTAACTTAAGTAAACAGTTTATAAGAAAAATCACAGTTCATTATGACATAATAATATAAGTAAATTAAAAATTTAATGTTATTTTTGTGCTTCACTATAAAATTGCTTATGATATTCCAACGGATTGTAATTAATAATCATATTAATTTAACTTAAGCTGTTTAAACATGTTATATTATATCGTTGACGTTTATAATGTTAGAATAAAAATATATTTTTTGGGATACTGGTGATAGCTTGTATTAAAAAAAAGTACTTATACTTACATTTATATGCAGACAGCAATTCTAAATTAAAATGCTCCAAGCATACATTTGTGCGATTCCCTCCAAAAATGATTATAGCTATCTTATAATAATAATAATAAGGATATTTATTATACTCGAAAACCTGGATGTATTTTTATAGATGATTTTGGTAACATATTATATTACCATATTATGTGATACTAATTGTTATATATTCCAAAATAAATCCTAATTATTTTAATTTTAATCAATTTAAAATTAACTTTTTGATCGAGCGTAATGACTAATGAGTACATTTACAACTATAATGAATAAATTTAGGTGTAAAATATATAGTTTGTGCCATTTTAATATCCACTCGGATAAAATGTAGGGTTTTTTAGAGTTAAGGATAGAAAATTTTTTATGAATATAAACAAGACAAATCTCTTATTTCTCTTTTTTCACGTCCCATTGAGTAAGTTTTCCTCGGGGGCTCGTTTTAACGGATGATCACGGGCTATCACGAAGTGCTCGACTATAGACTATAATATGGACCACCGACCGTTTATCCTAGAGAGAGGACTGTTCATAGGATTTACTGGCCCGAATGGTCTAATGTGTGGAAAAGCCATCTGTTGTGCGAGTCTAGATGGGGCCTATGGGAGTAGATTACATGGATACCGTTTTATAGGTTGGTCTCCAGCGGGACGTAGTAAAGAAATCAATATAAAATACGTTACAAGAATCGTTAGATAACCTGTGCATCGACCTGTGCTTGATCCAATCATTCATTTATAATAATAATATCAGTACAATATCGTCGATAATAATAATATAATAACACCAATAATATTATGTAAGTATAATACCTATATTATATATTATATAATACATACGCGTATTGGACTTATCTCTACAGGACATATTTTTATCTCTTTACAATATTCATTTTGAATGAATGTAGGTAGGTATATACATTTCTTACTACGTAATCGGATTAATATAAGCTCCGAAATTTTTTACTTATATATCATAGGTATTGCATATTTTTTGTATTCTCATCACAAAATATGAGAATTAAAAACTCGATAACTGGCTTAAATAAAAAAAAAATAATAAAAATGGTTTAATCCCAACAGTTCATATAGATCAATGAATCATTTTCGAATAATAAACGAGGTATTTTAAATTAATATGTACATACATTGCACATATATATGTAGTTAGTCAAATAATCATACACATATTGATATACTTACATAATACCTTAGAAAAATCACGCTTTTTATCAAGTATATCCATTATAACCCACAAAAATACGAGATTATTGTTGAAAAAAAATTTTATAAATATAAAACTAGTTCTAGAAAATAACAACTTAATACTATTGTTACATTTTAGTCGTTTTTTATGTATAACGAAAGTATAAAATTCAATTTAATCACTAAGTACAATAATATGAGAAAGTTGGAAAATCGTTGACGAATTTGCATCAAAATATATTCACACATTTCAGGCAAGAAACGAGAAAATATGTACATAACAAACCAATTTTAGGCTGTAAATAGAACCATAGCAAGTGACGATAATGTTTCATATTTATATGTATCACAAAGCTGGATTGTTGATAAATTTTTAAAATAGAAGTCACTTTTTGAAAATCAGGTCAGTTTTAGTCAGTTAAAAAAAAAAAAAATCCATTTAAATTAACTTTCTACCGAAGTCTGTAAAGGCATCGTTGAATAATCCATGAATAAATTCAAGAATAAATCGGTAAACATATTCAATTTAGTATCTACTTTAGAAACACAATTAAATAATAAATGTAATTTCTTGGAGCTACAGTGATAATACGTCAGTTTTCAACGATAAATTCGATTTTGATATGTACAGAAAACCATCTCAAACTTACTCTACCATACCATGCAATTTTATTCATCCTCATTTCTTTCACGCGTAGAATTTTCATACTTTAATTACATTTCGTGCAGACTTGAACATAGTCCTTTTGACAAATACAACTATGTATATAAATTACAGACATAACGTTTCACACGATATTGTTTTACAATATATAGGTTTGACAATTAATATAACTCATTTAATACATAGAGTTAATATTATTACTGCAACACGAAATATCCACATTTACCCTATTACAATACGTACTATATGTAACTTACAATACTTACTACTCATGTTTAAAACACTTTTTAACTATTTACAGCTTTAATCGCATACCCGGTTTCGCCACAAAGTGGCTGGGTCCTCATTTTTTGTACAAAAAGTATGTAAAAAAAAAAAATAAAAAATAAAAATGCATTAAAAATAATAATAAAATGCTATAGAAATCACGTTGTCGTCGTCCGATATCCACCGCATGCTAATAATATAATATAACAGGATAATACTTATACAGCGTATTATTATCCGGACTTGTTGGTTCGTGAAAAACGAACGAAAAACGACGTGCGCACATGTCGTGCCGGATATCTTCCGGGTCGGGGCGCACACGGACGTTGTCAGTTCGAATTTCGAGTAACCCCGAGAGCCCCCTCGAATTATAGGTCGTGTGAAACGACACGTTGGAGTGTATACTACTCGCCGAAGCGTACACACGATTTCCATTCGATTTTACCGGCAATTTCTATGTATATCGTTAAAAACCATTTTTTTTTTCCTTTTTAAATACGCATTTCGTTACGCCACTCGTTTTTGGCAACTATAAGAGGCTTGTTTAAATAATATTCGGAATTATAATATTATATTATACAATCGGACGGTATGCGGTGGCGGCCCTCTCGCCGTAGTCGTTACAAAGCACATTGTTTGGGGCCACGACGATTTTCCGAGAGGGGAAGTAGATAGGTTGTAAAGTACCGACGATCCCATTAAAATTGGGGTTGTCTCGCTGCAGTGTGATTAATGTTAAATATGATTTATTAACAGCCACTGGGAGGGCTGTATAATCCCTGTCAACAAAATTAGCCCAACGGATGAGAAAATATGACGTACTATAATTTCTCGTTTTTCTCGTATATATACTTATTATATACGAGTATATATATACGTATATATATAGTATATATATATATATATATATATATATATATAATTTATTTATTATTTTCATCAAAAATGGGAAATGCTTAATCTTCCTCTGCTGTATACGGACGATGTGACAGAGTTTGATTAGATACTATGGTACGACGAGAGAAAAGATTTATTTGGCCACTAGTGTTTTTCGTGACATGAGAGAATAAAATATAATTATTGAAAAATCACATATCATTAAAAGAAAAAAACAACACCTTTCAATAGGATGACGCGTGTATAGTGTACGGTTAAAACACATAAGAATAATAATACGTAATCAGGTACAGTATGATTAAATCGTTATCAAGATATCGTTAGCATTATAAGATTTCAGAGCAGTTATTAGTTAAAATACCAAAAATTGTTTTTTATATCATTACTATTATTATTTGTATTCAAGGCGATTTATATGTTTGGCTATTAGAAAGGATACTAAAACACAAATAGACCTTCAAATAAATATAAAATAAAAACAATTAAAATATTTCAAGTAATTTAATTTGGCAAGTATATAGTTTGGTTGATACACAGTGTAGTAATGAAAGGTGCGTAATATGGATATTACAGGTACCTACCTTTTTACCCAGATATATATTTTTCACAATAAAAAGATTCAGTAAAACTATAGGTTAGGTTAGGTATAGGTATAGGTATTCAATACATAACATTTATTATTAATTTTATTTTATGATTTATAAATACCAATATATATATATATATTTATCAAAGTATTATTACGTAATTACCTAGAGCATTTTGATTTATAAAATAATTATTGATCTTATAAGTCCAATATAAATTTATACAACTTCTACTGCCTTCCCCACAGAAATAAATCGTGTCAATATCAGTGTTGATAAAAAATAATTAGGTATAGAGACATGAACTATCATTAGATACCTATGTATACTAACTTGGGTCGGACTGAGTCCTATGCTAGTTATGGGCCCCTGGGGCCCTTTGTTCATATTTAAATAATAATAATAAATTTTATTTATTAATAAATCTATAAAAATTTTGTTCTTCCCGCACGATATTGATTTATGATAGTATTTATAATATATTTATATTTATTAATGAACGACTATATTTTCCTATTCTTTAACCATAGTCAACAGTTCTAAAAAATCCGACTGTTTTTGAAGTTTGTAGGAGTATTTCGAATTTTGAATTAAAATTTGCATTACGTTATTCTAGATAAAGTGTATGTATTGTGTACCACTATTTATTCACATTATAATAATGGGATTAAGTTATTGTTTTTAGTTCTTATTGTTATATTATTTATAAAATGAACATTCCAGATTTTATATTATGTACTTCCATACCAACAACTATCAAATTTCATTTAACTTAAAATAGTTTTTTGAAATTTAAGCATAATTTTCAAACTTAAGATTTAGAATCCATGCATAAAATGAATAACATTATTTTGAAACTATGGTGAAAATATCTGAATGGTCGAACTGTTTTTGTAGTCTGTATCTACAGGAGTAAAATTTAAGATTTTCTGTCAGATATATATTACGATTTTCAATACAATTTGTGTTCTAATTTATTTTATACAACTAGATAAATGTAATTTTTATTTAAAAACGTTCAACATATTATGTTCCTTTATCATCAAAATGTATAATATTTTAAATTAATTTAATTTACCTCTTTTCATCAAGCTCAAACATGGGAATATATATACGGGCAGTGGCATAGCCAAGAATTTCGTATAGGAGGAACTAAGATCACATATTACCACACATACATTTTTTATCGTAAAAATTGTTTTGCAAGAAAAAATTGTTCTTAGGCTGTAGTTGTAATAAAGAAAATAAATAAAAGAAAAAATCTGTGATCTACTGTTGTCTTTTAAAAACATACAATCTTTAAAATGTTACAAATTTTGTAAAAACCATTTTTTAAAAGATTTTTATAGATAGTTAATAACAGTGTTATACTTGTGATATCGAAAAAGAGTTGAAAGTAAAACACAGATAATGTTGTCTAAAATATTGTGTCAAAATTTGTTTTTTTAATTGGAACTATATAGTCGGAGAACAATGTTTTCTCACAAAACAGTTTTGTTAAAAAATATTGTGATCACACAACAATAAAAAGTGATACAACACAAATCTATTTTTAAATTACTATTAAAATGTACACAAATATTTTTAAATAATAATATTTTTATTCTTTTAAAATTGCATAAAAATTGCCTATACAGAACCCCTTATAAATATAGCGTCCTCTTGGCAGATAATGATGATTTATTGACGAAACACTTTTTTACCTTTATAAATATTTTGTGAATATTCTAGACATATTTTCTTTTTATATATTTTTTATAATATAGGTATATTAATTTTGTATTTTACATATAAAATATTCTTATTTTAGCAATTATTAGATCCGCAAACTATTAACTGTAGTCTTCTAGGAGTATTTTGGTCAAACAACTGAACAACATCGTCTTCTTTGAACTCTTCTTTTTTATTACATTATAATGATCGTGTTCATATATGTTATAATAAGTATTATTAACAAAACTACAATTATCATTGAATTACTGCAATTAATTTAGCATAAATACCTAAAAAAAATACGACTAATGGGAGGAGGGCTATAGCCCCCTTAGCTCTCCCTCTGGCTACGCTCTTTGTACATAGGTAATATACAATATTATCTCTTACTACAGTGATGTGATTTTTTCTTAAATTAGATTTTAAATTTACTTCATAAAATTAATTTGGCTTGCTATTAAATTTAAACGAATAAATGCAATGAATTTAAAAATAAATCTCTGACATTAATTTATTTTTCAAGGCTTTATTAATGTTTTTAAAATAATTTTATTTAGTACGGAATTAAAATTCCAGGTTTTACATCATGTACTTTCAATCCAAGAAGAATCTCCGTACATCATTTATTCATATATTAATTTTAAAATAGTATTTCTTGAATTTTTAGCATGAATTTCGAATACAAGACCTGAAATTAACACAAAACAATAACAATTATAAACAATCTAAATTACTAGGGATATTTAAAATTTGCATTAACTTTTTAGAAATATTTTATATTGAGTGGAACGATTGAAATTTTAATGGATCCTTTGGTCAAATCGTGGACTTGGCTTTTTTTATGTCAGTCCAACACTGATACTAACGATACCTATACAGATGGAAAAAAATTATTTCATTAAGGTTTTATAAAAGGCCTGCAGTTAATTTTAAATAATGGTTATATTTAATACATTGGAATAAAGCCAAATACAATGGCATATTTGTTAAATAGATCAATTTAATTAATTCATATTTTAGATAGCTAATTGAGTAATTATGTGTTATTTGTACTTTAGGTAATTCGAGAATATCATATTATAATACATTGTAATGTATAACATTATATAAGAAGATGATATTCATTGATTTTAATTATATATTTATATTTTTTACAATTACATTTTAATTATTGTATCAGTAGCATAATTACGGAGAGTTTTAATGGTACTTTTCGGACCCAATACAATATTATCCGAGAAAATCTTAAAAAATTATTTTTAGAGATCCTATAACAAAATATAAAACTATTTATTTTAAGTTTAAGTGATTTTTAGTTTTTAGTTTCTACACATCGAATTTGTAGAATACCATAGGTATATTAATATAAATATCTATGTAAAAATTATTTTCTAGGTGTTTTATGTTTAGATACTATTTTATTAGTATCAATACAATATTGACGGACTAAATACAGCGTAAATAAACTATTTATGGTTACTATAGATAGTAGATACCTAAATACCATAATCTCAAATATTTACCCAAACATTATATATGTTTGCAATGAATTCCTATGTAAAATTGTATTTCAGATATTTTGGCTTTAATTTCAAGTATTCAGATTGATATTTCAATATTGATTGAGAAATTCTAAAAAAAAGTTTTTTAACAAACTCCAAAAAACATACAATTTAATTTTTACTTATATATTTTATATTACTAACGGGTCAAATTTTTATTTTAAGAATTTTATTGAATTAAAAAAGATCGGAATCTATTGCACTTAATATTATCATTTAAATATTTCCTAATGCTAATCAAAAATGAGAAATTTGATTCGTTGAAAATAGAATCCATATTCGTGTGGTTGTAAATCCGGCATTAAATGCTGGCCTTGTAAATAAAATAATAATAATACATTACCATGTATAAATGTTTACTTTTGAATATATAGGTATAATTAAGATAGTTAATTGTAATTATTTTTCAACCTTAACCTATTCGTACAATAAATATTTTTAATATTGAAACATAAATATGTTATCGAATAAAATAAAATAAAATATACAATAATATAATAGAAAATGACATATGGAAAATATATTGATATAATTCATAAACATTGAAAGTTAACAATCGGCATTTCATTTGACTGGTATAGGGAAATAAAAGGTTAATTTTTATTTTACAGATGTGTATTTTTTTTTTTTTTAATGTCGACAAAACACTCGATGATCGATGTAGTTATTATAGTGATTAGACAGTATAGATCACAGTAGGATTATATTGTGATTATTTTTCAAACATCAACATTCATACGAAAGAAAAATATCAACTTTGGCTAAAAATGCAATACAGTTTTGGTAATAATGATGTGTGATAAAAAAAAAATATGCGCTTGTTTAGAATTAAAGCGTGTTATATCACTTATCACGGAATGATTTTAAATTAGCCAGGAGAGCATTTTTAAAATCTAATTTGAAATTAAGTATTTCATATTCGATATTGTAGAATATTTTATTTTTCAATGTTTTTTTTATTGGGTATACCGAAACTTAAAAATCTTGTTTTCAGCTTGAAATTGGTTGTTTTTGGACGTCTCTTACGCTTCACCCGTGGTACAGTATATATAGGACTACAGTACAGACAAAAACTCAATATACATTTAGATTTACTGTACATATATTATGTATAATAAATTCATACACACACATTGATCCGTAATTATAACTGACAGTTCGACAGACAGCGAGGGTCGGATGGTTTTTGCTCGTGTGTGGATACGATCTCATCCCCCCCCCCCGGGCAGTGCGAAGGGGGTGTAAATGGCTTGTGTTCGGACGAAGACTAACGAGATTCTTTGGCGGCGGCAGCCGACACGTACGCACATAAATCACGACAATGACTATATATATATATCTCATATATTATACATATACACGTATATACGCATATACATTATACACACACATACACACATATATATACGTAATTTTACGAGATTGTATACAACGAGTGCGTTTGTGTGTGTTGGGGGTGTACGCATACATTTCGTCCAACGCTTATTGATTGTCGGCGTAAACACGCTGTCCGAACCGTTAATCACCATGTAAATTATATAGTGAATTTTTTTCTTCCTTTGTCGGAAAGTATGTCATCCTGTAACCGACGTCGAAAAACGTTAATCGGTCGGAAAATATGTCCCTGTTTCAGTCGCTTCCGTATATTAGTATATGTATATACCCATCGTACATCGACCATCGATATGGGGAAAATCGATCTGGTCGGATTTTAAACACATTAAAATATAGTTGTATGATTGGGCGAGTCAAGGCAGATAGGATAGAACTGGTTTCGATTATTAAATTGTATATTGTTTGGACGAGTCGCATAACCAGAGGCCTGACGTATAGTTTCATCAGTGGCAGCTCGCCACCGATGAAGCAAGTGAGGCCCAGCCGCATCTAGTAAATGTTTACAATATTGAAATAAATAGAACCCGTTTTACAAACTCAAATCATCTTTGGAGATTTTTAAAAAATTTTGCTAAGATTTTTTTTATTTTCGACAAATGATAATGATAATCGTCGCGGGAACCTGGCACGGGTCACGGCAGCATTGAGATACGCCGTCCTCGGGAAATCGAAAAAGAGGGGCAAAAAATTTTCGGCTACGACTGTAGCGAGTACAGTATACTTTATCGTTTACACCGAAGAATGGTGGTGGTCCGACATGACGACCAGTATTGTCGTGGCGATAGTGAAGCGAGTAGCCCCGAGAAAGGGCGACAGGCAAAACATTTAAAACTTCAGTTTATTGATAGAAAAGTTAATATCAAGCGGTGGAGGCGAGCTAGAAATATTTGGTACACTGAGGCAGATAAAAATGTTTCTTATACACATATAGGTGGCATACACTTTATTCCGTGTAATTTCTAAGGCTGAACGGCAAAATACTACATAAATATTGGTTTAACCGTTTCCCAATGTTGTCTAATATCACGGAAACACGTTCAAAATTAAAATATTATTATTCAATATAGGTACGTACTTAATATTCTATTATAATATTACCTAGTCATTGTATATTCATATTTTTCTTAATAAATTAATTTCGAACATAATTATCGTTTACTGATAATATTTAGTTAACTGATTTTTACAGTATCGACTTAAATGATTTATATTCATACAATTACAAATGGGTAATACGACATATTCTATAATGAGCGATGTACCAGATTCGAATCTCAGTGTCTTTTAATATGATTTTTGCTTATATTTTTTAATACCAACTACATAATTAAAAAGAACAATTTTGTTCCATTCCAATGTTATTATACATTTTATTTATTGTATAGGTGGCTCTTAAAAATATTTTATTATTTAATACAATATTGTATAATATAATAGTATAATAGTATAAAAGTATAATAAGTATATAGTGATAAATATTTTTGTCATATCATACAATAAGATACAATTTTTAATTCACCTAAATGTATGTTTATTTTAAACTTATCAAATGAAATGCCGCCGTCGACCTTCCACCAATTCACCAACAACGCGTCTTTGTGGTGATGCTAAACAATCGACTCTACGTCTGTAATAATAAATTATAGGTATCTGGTATCTATATAATAATAATAATAATAAGATACTCTCCAACGAGCACTGGAACGGTTCCAAAAAAATATAGTCATATAGCCTCTTTTGGCTCACGTTTTGGAAAATTTATCTGCAGAGATCTTACGATATCTACGAGGGAAAACGAAAAATATATAAAAAAAAAAAAAAAAAAACATTAAAAAAAATATGATAATCATTTGTGATATGTACGCGTGTTAGCGGGTGTATTATATGTAACGACTTTGTAGCCCGTCACTAATATTTTGTTCAAACCGTGTAATACGACCACTCGACACATTATAATACACGCCATAGAGTAGAGACTAGATACGGGACGAAAAGAATGGAGAGAAAAGTTTTCGCCAAATCTAAAACGCGCATCAACAAAAAAGAAATTGGATATCTATACTGTGAAAGCTCATGAATAAGTAGGTCATTTTTACAGTCCCTTTGTGCGAAAAGAGGAGTCGAGTGTGACAAGTAAAAATAAAAGCAACTATTGCGGCCACACGTTCATTGGTATTAACAACACGTTGACAAAGCGTGACGTACACACAGGGTGGTTTTTTCAGAACTCATTATCACAGTCAAATATTGTGGCGTTCAATTTTGTCTTTTCCATATACATTTTATGTATATTATGTACCTATATATTTTTCGTAATTCATTTCCAATTTCATACTTATAATAACAAAATGGTAAAGTTGAATACGTTAAAATTAATAATAAATTACGTTAAAGAAAAAAAATCACCTTTTGTATGATTTATGTGCAATATAAAGTGAATTATTAAAATGTCATTTATAAAATCAATAAAATATATTAGATCAGTATTTTGGATTTTAAAAGCGAATTTTGAATATTGAAAGTAAGTAAAATGAATTGTACGTTATTGTATAGTTCAGTTGGATAGGGTTCAAATGTGGTTGAGTGGTCGAAACGTATGTATCGGCGCACGAGGTCCCCGGTTCGACTCCCAGGTAGCAAATTGGACATCCAACGAGATTTTTCTGGTCTCTGGTGAAAACCGACCATAATTATCAAACCCGTCCAATAATTTGGTATGTAGGTATGTTTTTCGTAGCTATCAAGAACCATCTTCGACTCACCTAATATGTGAAGTTATAAACCCGAGCACGTTGGAGTTTGGGAAATTAGAGGATATATAAAACTGTTAACATATAGCAGGGATGGATAATCTATGGCATGCGTGCCCGAGGTGTCACGCAAAAAATTAAAATATTTTCATTATATATACGTATATATATTATTTTTATTTTTAATAATAAATAACGTCACAATTTTAGTACTTTTTCAGTATCGTTGACGTTTTTCCGATAATATTAAATTAGTAGATTCGTTAAAAACATAGATAACATACTGAACGCAAAATTATATATTATTATTTAAACTTTTATTTTATTAAATAATCGTTATTAATCAATAAATAGGTGATAAATAAAATAATCATTAGTACGTTTCATATGATCCAAGTATTTCAGGTAAAATTATGAATATTTAACCGTGACATAATAAACGAAAATTCCAAATATTTTCCTAACCTTAAAAAGTTTATTTCGGAATTGGAAATTTTCGAAAAGCCTGATTTTAATCATCTTATTCAAGAATTTTCAAGTATTATTGAGACAGCTATGAATGAGTTATCTACACGCTTTACTCAGTTCAAAGAATTTAAAGAAACCATGAAAATTATTATTTATCTAAACACATTATTATTTGAAAAACTCAACATAAAGAAGTGTTTGAATGATTGAATTTAGATGATTTTGAAATGCAGCTTGTAGATTTTCAGTCGAGTATCATATGGAAGCAGATATTCGTTATACTGAGAAATGAATTGGAAGAAATTCAGCGTGATGGAGAAATAGGCAGATTGATCATGAATACAAGGAACAAAATTTTAAAAGTGTAGAATGAAATTACAAAATATTATTCTACTTTAAAAATAGTATCCAGCATTAGCTATTGTGTATATTTTTTCTATTTTCAATAATTAATTTTATAAAATCTGATTTAAGAAACCGACCAACTGATGAATGCAATGCCACTACATGTACTTTATATTAGAAGTTACTAATTATAAACCAAATACTAACGAAAATAACCGTATTGGTTACGCATTGGTGCATCGTGTATTCAACACGTTACATAGTATATTATGTAGTTCGATATTGGATCGATATTTATATTGATTGAATCGGGCGTATAAATTCCGTCTACTATACGTGGACTCGGATATGATTTTCGTGTCCGAGGTGAAACACAATAATTGTGCGACCCTGTATAATACAAACCATTTTTGCAGTTCGAGCCTTTATACGACCCATCTTCCATAACGTTTTTTTTTTCTCTTTTCTGACAATATGAATAATGTATTGGACGTAACCTGTTATTTTTTTTCCCTCCCCGTGCGAATGAGAGATGGTAATTGATGAAATCCGATATTAATTCGCAGCTGTCATCCTCGGTATGAGATAAGCCTAGTTGATGGATGCTCGGATAAAGACCCCTGTGTGTTCGCCCTTCCGTGTATGTGTGTATGTGCGCGTGTGTACCGCGTTTTCTGCACACACAGCACAGTTTTGAATTACTATACCTGTCAACTGCTGTAAAGCACTCATCCTTCTCCGCGCGCGCGACCGATAACGCATGCGATGTTTGACACCTCCAATAACACGACGACGAGTGTAACGCCGCGAGCCCTTCCCCCATAACAATGATAATATTCCAAAACTCGAAATGCTAGATTAACACACAGACGACAATAACATAACAATAGTAATAATAATAATAATAATAATAATAATAATAACAATAATAATAATAATATAGTTTTATTATACAATGCGAGATTATCCTCTGGTCTGTGGGCGATTTTTTTTCCGTCCATCATCATATCGGATCGTATTTTGTTGGGGTTTTTTTTTTTAATTCCACACACAACAAATGCCGGTCTTCAATAATAATCACATTGCAGTGGGCAATAGCGCATTACATATACTAATGCTAAACAAACCTTTTGCCGTACCCAATGTTGCAGCTAACTTCTGTGCAGCTATATCATAATCGCTTTTATTCACCAACCCTTGCAGTTAGTACACGCGATAGGGTAATATTCGGGTCGAATACGATAATAAAACGTTACGGTAAATAATACAAATTGTCATAAAAATTATACGGTCCTCGGCTCATTTCAGCATTCGGTTATATTCTCATTGTATCCGATGATGTAATTTTCGAAAAAAAATTAAAATATTGTAAAATCGTCATTACGGGTAGGTATTAATCGATAAAAACCAATGCCAATACATATTAATTTTCGCATTTAGAGAGTCGTAAGATTTATATATACTAATGCACCAATATAGCATATATAATGGAGCGATAAATTATTCGTATTTATATTATAATATTGAAAACCAACAAATTCATATTACCCTTATATATATTTTACATTTAGATAACAATCGCTTATTATTTTTATAATTGACAGACAACAAACAATAAAGCGACTTTAGTGGTGAAGGTGGTGATAGAAGGGCGTGGTCCATCTTTTGGTAAACTATACTTTTTTATAATATTTAATTTGAATTTTGAATTTTTTTAACATTTTTACCATTAAATTTGGTTTTTATTTATTTTAACGTCATTAAATTTTCATATTTTTAGAACATTTTTATAAAATATTCAATATCTGTTAAAATATCATCATTTAGCATGAACAAAACAAGTGAAGAAATTATTTTTTTTGTATTATATATTTTTCCTATTTTTCTAACAGTAATATAAAAAAAAAAGTCCAGTGAGTAAGAGGTGGATATACTTTACTTATTAGACTGAGTATTATTGGTGGATTTATTGCAATTAAAATCAATGATAAATTTAGAATTATTTGGAAATAATGACCCCTACAAAATACAAACTAGATAATTAATTTGATATCAAAAAGCTATATTTGAAATGTATTTTAAATATAATAATATATACTAGCTATTATACCCGGATTAGGTCACGATTTTTATTTCTATTTTCCTGAAAATGTATTTGTTATGACTAAGATTTTTAGTTTTTTTTTTTTACTTATTTCGCAGTATTCACCATATGCAGTTTTATGGGAGTAAAAATGTAAATGATTCGTTTAACACAGAGTTCAAAAGATTTATTTTTTGCAAGCTTCAGAATATTTCGGAGAGTAGGGAATATTTAGTTCTGGATCATATTTTAGAATATTTTTTGAATTGTCAGTAAAAATAATCATATTCCATTAATAATATTATTTTTTATGTTATTAAATTAAATTTAGAGATATGAAAAAAAATTTAATCAGTTTTTACTTAATATTTCACGAATTGTGACTTTGTGTGAACAATTTTACAAGGTGGTCACTTTTCTTGTGTATTCACTATCCATGAATTTTTCATATAAGAATACATGCGTATTGTCAACAATTAAGGGCTTTGATGGGTATGCTCATGTTTTAAAAAGTTTGTGTTTTAAATTTTAATGTAAAACAAAATTTTATATTTTGAAGTTCATTGACTATATTTGAATATTTTTCTTATTTTCATAAAGAGAATATTTTCAAGTTCTTTATTTTTGAGCATATTAGAATCATATTTCCACTTTTTTTTAACCTAAATATCTGGACTTCAATTATAACAAATAATATTAATAGTAAGTATATTTAAATATTTCGTATTATTATAATTTTTTGGCGTTGAATAAAGTTGAAACCCACTTGCTTCCTCCCCTCTTGGAAATAAACGTTTGTATATATGTATGTATGTATGTATGTATGTATGTATGTATGTATGTATGTATGTATGTATGTATGTATGTATGTATGTATGTATGTATGTATGTATGTATGTATGTATGTATGTATGTATGTATGT
>JAIPRL010007234.1:0-24252 GCA_025469235.1 Pemphigus obesinymphae
TTGGCTCCATTGTTGACCTCCCAGGCATAAACCCAAACTGATTTCTAGTAACAGTTGTCTCACCTCTTACCCTTTTATCTATTATCTTTTCCCAAATCTTCATACTGTGGCTCATAAGTTTTATCCCGCTATAATTTCCACAATCCTTACCAACGCCAACACATAAACTAATGATACGAATATATTATTTGTAATATGTGTGTTGTTTTATAACTTTAAAGGATATATCAAAAACTAAGAAGTAGGTATTGAAATAAAAAAAAGACTGTTATTACTAAGAGAGAAATTTTATTTTAATAGATACCATTTAATTAGTTGTATTATTTAACAGTTTTTTGATATGTAAATTTAAATACGTTTTATGAGTTGAGAAATATCATTTGTTTTGATAAATTAAATAGACTTTTTTTAAACGAATGTATCAAAAAAATGATTTAGAGTTTTTCATTGAAAACGTATACCTTAGACAATATATAATTAGGTACCTCTACCTAACCTCTACCCAACTACGTGATCTAGTAATGATTTTGAAAACTCATTTAAATTTATAGTAACGTCTTTTATGTAGGTACCTACCCTAATTTATATATTTTAAATATTATTTTGGAATCATTAGTAAATTATATTAAAAAAATTAAAATTCTTAAACTTAACAGTACGTCTCATGGCCGATTATTAATGGGTTTTAATGGTAATATATAGGCAATATTCAGGATATTTTAAGAAAAATGAAAAGTTAAGCTTTTTTTACAGATTATATTTTATAAGGCAATATTTTTAAGTAGTTTTTAAAAAAAATGCTTAAATTAATTTTAATAGTAGGTAATCAATAGTCTCGTATCCGTATTTTGCAACCATAACATTTGTTCAAAAACATATTTACGAAAAACAAACAAAAAGGCATTTTAAAATGGTTTTAGTCAAAATCGATTGTGCAAAATTTTTTTTTTTTTTTTAGTTTTTTAAATCATTTTAAACTATGTTGTTTTCTATAAATTTGAACATGGGTGTTTGAATTTTAAAAGACCAATTTGTCTATTTATTATGAACAACTTTTATTACTGAAAATCATTGTTGGGCGTCCTCTTTTTTAAACGTTTTAAAAGTTGTCCTATGTCACTTTAAATGTTATTATCGCGTAATCACGATAATTGTTATAAAAATATGTAAAAATTTCCTTTCGGTCTGCATGTAGTTCCCTCAATAATTTACAGTATTATTATACAATTCACATGATTCCAAGATAGTTCTTTAATTAATTTGAAAGAGGAAAGATTTTCCTGATTACTTAAATATATAAAATATAACCCATATTATATCATGTTACATAATAATTCAAAAACATTTTTTAAAGCTCTGAGAATGCATGGTAAAATTAATTATTTTTATGTCAAACTATATCTTGTAATTCTACGATAATTATGTACCTACCGGGCTATGCACATAGTCATCAGCCAACCATGTTTTTGCATAACAAAAATACAAGTGGAGTGTCCTATCAAAAACTTTAGGTAGGTACTTAATTTAAAAATTGATTAAGTAGGATATATATGGAACATTTTTGAATGTTTGAAAAGAACGAGAGAGATACTATTATGTTTATATTTGTATTGGGGATTGCCAATTAATAATTATAATATTTATATTTTATTTTATACTTTCAATTGTACCTATATAATGAAAAAAAAATAAAATGTATTATGAAAATCACTGTGCGGACGGCCGTGTTTTGTATAATAGGTTGGTGTATGTAGGTATCTATATCAGTTTTCTAAATAGTAAATACCAGCACACACTACGCGAAGACACAAACAATAGTATTCACAGAGACCATTACAATACAAACGATATAATAGTTTAATATTTATTATATTATTTTATAAATATTGTATTTGGTAATATTATTATGGTTGGTGAATTGGGAAACCCGGTATACTCGTTGCAAAGCGGAAATCGAACGGGAACAAACCTGAAATATGTATTTATAAATAATGCGATAAAGGCTTCTGCGAAAATTATAAATCAAAAATCAATGTTCGTGTGCACAAAATAACATCCGACTATCCCAGAATATAATAATTAGTGATAAACAGGTAGGTATATTAACTACGGAATTAATATTGAAATAAAATATGTTGCCGTAACCGGACTGAATTGAATTAATATTGTTAAAACTGGACCAAATTGGTATAATTTTTTTGAAGAAATCGTATTGCACTGAATCAATATGAATATGAAACCAAAAGACCAAAGACTCATATTTATAATTTATTCCTTCAGAGTTTCAGATCAGAGCACTTTATTAGGTCCGTCACCCTGGCCCTGCCATTTTCAATTTCAATAAAAAAAACTATTCAAAATTATGTAATATCATTTGTAACCATTTGTAACCACAATAACTTTTTTTGTAACTAACCCTAAAGCACTTAAAACTGAACTTCCTTATGGTATACGTCACCCTGGCCCTGCCATAGGAAAATTCGCGTTTTAAATTTCTGAAAATGGTGTAGAATTATGTAATATCATTTGTAATCATTTATAACCACAAAAAAGGTTTTTTTGGTTCATTTAAACAAAAGGTTCAATGCCTACTTTAGCATTATCAAGTATGTATTATTTATGTTTATCTTGGTATTTATTATTTATATTTTTTAAAATTATTATATATCTATACTTAGGTAATAATAATGCATTAGAGACGTGTCGTTCATGAACGAACTAGTTCAATGAATGATATGATATTGTGAACGGTTCATTAATCGTTCACTAATTAAAATGAACTAGTTCAATTTTGAACGACATGACGTTACGAACAAACGAACAATTGATGAACCACACGACGAATATCTTTCAATATTTTAATATTTGAACGAAATAAAGTTACGAGTAGATGAACGATCGAACGATATGTATTTTATGTAGGTATAGTATATTATGAAGTATATATTACATTATAAGTGTAAATTACTATCTTAATAGTATTAAACGTATTGAAATAAGAGATTTACGTTTTATATTAGGTAAATCATATATGTTATAACTTTGTCTAAAAGAAAATACCAATAAATAGTACGAAATATTACCACTAGAGTGTGTTGTATATATTAAAATAATATTTTGATTTATCATAGTGTTGTTGTACACAATTTACCAGCATGTGTCAATACAATGAACTGCAGTGGAGGGGAAATTATTTGAAGTAGGCCGGTTGAAAAATCATTTTTAGATTTTACATTACGTAAATTAGGGAAGTTATGACCATTCGATATTATTTAATTGTCTTATATTTGTACGATCAAATTGTCGCCGTATATATATGTGCATTATCATGCAGTATTGTTATTGAATCCCCAATATATTTTTACGTATGAACTTATTTAGTGTATTATTTGTGTATGGCCGTGTCTCGTGCGTTCATTATATAATATTACTCGTTATGTATATTATTTGGTCCCAATAGGTGCGTTGTATACATTTTTTAAATGTTATTTACTTTAAAACTCTTATACTATTCACCATGTCAGGAATTAATAATTCAGATATTGAACGATTTTTAAACAATTCGTACGGCAGTGATGAAGCATTTGGTGATGGTTTGGGGTCAAGTGATATTGAAAACTTTTTACCAGAACAGGTGTGCCTCTAAATTATTTTCAATAAATACATTTTCTAATAAAACATTTTACATTACGATGTTGAAGATACATAACAAGATCGCATTATTACCAATGTAATTGAAGAGGATTATGATTTTTTCACCTTCGATGAAACAATAGCTGTTCATAATTTCATAAACGAGCCTTCGACATCTATTCAAGATGTAACTACATCTCAAGCTGCACCAATAATTATAACGATTCCGCCAGAAAGTTGTTTTGGTGTGTCGCAGATATATTTCTTCATTAGTCCCAACACCTGAAACACGTAAGAAAAGTACTACTTAAAAACAAAAGAAATGTTTACAAGAAAATACCTCTCACTAATGAGTGGAAAGAAGATAATTTCTTGCATGACAAACTACTTACACAGTTGATTGGTGAAATACATATACCTAAAGAAGTTAAAAATTTGAATCACCAAATGATTTATTTAGTTACTTTTTTGATGATAATATATCGACAGGCGCAACGAATATGGCAGTTATTATAGTAATATTGTAATTTCATTAATATAAAGACATTTCTTGGCGCTATCTCCACGAAAACTGCAGTAACTGTATCATGATATGAACACAATAAATATAGATTTTAAAATAGATAGCAATTATTAGGGAAATCCCACGAAAAAAGAAGCAACTTGAATTACGTCATTCTAAAATTAATTTTACCGCTGAAGATAGAAATAAATTGAGTTTCTTCTTTTTTATTTAACATATTTCTGCTTCTGGGAAGTAACTACGTGAAAAATAATAAAATATTCTAACCTAATAATATTATTTTATTATTAAGGTAAAATAAACTCCCAATTTCTAATGTTAATAAAAAATAGATTAAAATAATACCATAGAGTAATAAGAATATTAATCAATATATAATACCCAATCATTAATATTATTATCATAATAAGTAAGATGATTATAATTTTATTAGTTTTTATCACATTTTTATGAAATTGTTTGAATTTTTATTCGTTTTAAAGTTCAAAGAGTTCAAGTTCATAAAAAATATGACAATGTGGATGTAAGTATTATGTTTTTTTATACTTCAATTTTGGTAACTACTGGATAAATAAAATTATAAAAATTTATCAGATTTTTGAAAATCATTTAGAAATAGATAGATAGATAGTATGTGTAGTTTCTACACATATAGAAAAATTAGTAATGATGAACTTTTTTTTTTTTGACTTTCAAAACGATTCTGATGACATTAATAATTATGACGGTGATAAATATCCTGATTATTTACCAGAAATTAATACTGTTCCAATAGATAAGAGTATCAATTTGGCTGAGGATTTAATAATTAAAAATATTTATTTTTACATAGAATAATACTAATACAAGAAGCTTTATAAAATAATAAAATATTGTTCTCTTAATTCTAATACTTAAATGTTATTTATAACATATTATACAAAATTAATTAAGTAGTTTAGTTGTTTCATTTTTTTTTTAATTTATGTCTATACCTAACTATTAAAATTATTTTTTTAAACCAATTTAATGCATAAAAGATAAATTTGAATAATTATATTATTTTAACCTAGATATTTAAACATTTTTATAGTGTTCCATATATTTTTCAAGTTATAATTATTTAAAGTAAACATACTATTTTAATAAAATAATTTAGTGCCTTTTTGTATGTTTAATTCAAAATTTCATTTTATTTTCAATATAGTGTGAAGAATCACCTCAAATAAGTACAAAACAAAGACAAATTTTATTTAAACTCTGGTAAAAAACATACAAATAGGAAAGGTGAACAAATTCCTGGGAAAAAATTGGGCAATTTTGCTCATTAAAATGTACAATTAAAATCAATGAAGAAACTTGTCTCAACATTTTTGAGTCTTATTGGAGTCTTGGAAATTATAGTAGACAGTGGGATTTTATTACAAAACAAAGTTTATTTTAAAGTATAAAAGTGTATTAAAAAGTTTTTTTGTTGTTTTTTGATGAATTTTGTAAATCGTTATTTTTTCAAAGTATATGTCATATTTATCATAAAAAAATTCTATTACTGCATGAAAGTGCATATATGCATTTTAAACTTAAGTCCTAGATTTTTAGACTTAAAGTGTAGTAATACTTTTTTCAATATTTTTCCCATCATTTATGACTTGTATTACATAAAAAAAAAAAAAATTATGCAGTGAAGGGTTAACACATTAGTAATGGCATCTGTAACTATTTTAAGAAAATTCATCATATATACATCAAATGTTCTGTTTTTATTAGGGATGGTAATACATTACATTTAAGTGTAAAACGTATAAAATTTTTTTCTGTATTTTATATTAACATTAAAATGTAAATACAATTTAACGAAAAATGTGAATGTTTCAAGTTAATTAATTTTAAATTAAAAATAATATATATAAAATATAAATTTTTGTAATTGCAATTTTCAATAAATTGTATTTTTCTTACTATTAAATAAAAAATAAGGCATAGATATGTATAAAAAAAAAAGAAGAATAAGAATACCTTAGAAACTTATATTTAATAATTAATATTATTAATTATCATAATATTATATTACATATTATGTAATAATACAAATTCATAAAATAAAAATAAAAACTGAAAAACAAAATTTAAAAAAATTAAATAAACCTTTACAAAATATAAATAAAACATACTTGATTACCAGTCTTTTCCTCAAATTTTGAAATTTAAACTATTAAAATAATTACTGATTATAATATTAATGTAATGTAATAATAATAATATTATAGGTAAAACTTAATATTCATTTAATGGGCTCTGACATTTTTCAATTAACTTCAAAGAGTAGTAAGTACTTAGTACTTAGTAAATTTCTTAATTTTTCTGGATTTAAACGGTTACGAAGAGAGATGTATATATGACCAGTTAAAAATACTCTTTCTAGCTGAGCAGGAGCAGTTGACGCAGGAATATTAAGTCATTTATATGTCAAACAATAAAGTTCTGAGTGTTTATTTTTAGCAAAAGACCAAAATACATTTGTTGTTAATGACTCCTTTTCAAATAAAGTTTAAAATACTCCAGCTTTTTTCTTTATATTCAATGAAACTATTTAAACTTCTACACCAATTTCCTTAGAATTTAAAACAAAATCTTCAACTATATCTTTCTGTTTATCCGTAATTTTATTACCTTGATATTTTGGATCTATAAAGTTGGCTGTTAATAAAAAATTATTTAAAGCATAATTATATTGTTTCTTAATTTTTTTATCAAAGCTGTAGTTTTATAATATTTCATTAGGTAAATCCAACGATGCTTCAACAGCATCAGTGATTGATGAAGTAGACTTCTGAATCGTATTAATTAACTCACATACAGGATTAAATTACTGAATTGAATCAGATATGTGATTTATAAAATCTGCATCAAATAAATATCGATGTACTGCTTCATCAAAACGGAAAATGCTTAAAGCTATAACTTTTTTCATTGATGGAATATTATCCAATTAATTTTTAAATGAATCCCTATATGTACACCATCTAATTTCACACGGTATTTGTATACGTTGTCCCCCTTGATATAACATTTCCTTTTCAGCATCAGGTCCATGAAAGGCTTTAAGTAACACTTTTACTTTCTCTGTTAATTACTTTAAAATTAGGTGTTTAGAAAGTAAATTGGTAGTATGGCTGTTAAATGCCAAATTGTAGTTAGTTTACCCATTTTTATCATATTAGCAGCATTGTCACTTATTACTGCATACATTTTGTTGCTATGCTTCTTTAACGCCAATGAATTTTAAAACAAAATTTTAAATAGCTATTTAATTTTTTTCGATAATATGTATTACTTTGGTATGAAATGTATTTGAATTTCAGGAAAATAATAGATCTATAAACTTGAAATTTTACGTTGGTACATTATAAAGGCAAAACATTTTTGGATCACTAATAGCAATTTCAATTTTGAGTCATTTAATTTATAATAGGTATTTTACAGAAAAATTAGATTTTTATCAGATTCAATATATCCACCATGTATCCTACCCAACGAGCGAAGTGCTTCCACCCCCTACTGACCAGCCTTTTTTTTATTATTTAATAAGTATCTTTTTAATTAATTAGGTGGATAGGTAAAAAAATATATTTATTAACAAAACGGAATTATTCTTAAATTTATCATAAAATGTATTTATTTATTTCCATATTTAATACGCATATTACTTTTTTATTTTTATATTTCATAAAGAGAGCTAAGCTGAAAGAAAATACTATTCCCTCATTTCATTTTATGCTAGAAATCAGTGGTGTTTTGTGGGCTTTGAAAGTTGAAAGGCGATTAAAAATTATTCATTTTTGAAAAGCATAGAATACAATAATAATTATGTATAGGTACCAATTTTAAAGGTATTTATTAAACCAAAATTATAATATAATAAAACTTGCGTTTTATAATCAAAATTTAAGCGTCTATCTTTCATTTCACTAAACAGGTCTTCTAAGTTGTTTTATTTCAATTTTTTATTAATATGATACTGAATTTTTATCTACTATATTACAATATATAACATACACCAATAATTAAAGAATAAATTAAACAAATAATAAAGAAATATTGAAATGTGCACGCCTCACGAACACACAGTAAATACATGTTAGGTTAAGTTAGGTTAGGTTAGGTTTCATTCCGTATCATAATCAGTGGCGTTTTCTCTGGGTGCGCAAGTTGTGTGTTAACGCCTTACAAAATCTACGTGTACAATGATTATTTTTATTATAATAAATATGCATTTTAAAAATAAATAAAAAAACAATGTACGATTGTTTACATAATATATAAATAATATCAAATATATATCGAGTGTTATAGATCCATTTATTATTAGTAGGTATATTATGGAATGCGAATAAATATATTGAATCAAAAAAACCGGTTTTTGCCTCGAAACTCGACTGACCGCGATGTGTTTACGTGTTGTAGGACGTTAAATATTTTGTCAACGGCTTCGTGATACCTTTAGGCCCGGTGCACACATGCGTTTTTTTCACGCGCGGCACCGCGATTGCGGCGTGAAGTACCCACAATCTATGGGTGTACTGCACACATACTAGCGGCAACGGGCGTTCATCTGGTGCAAGTTTTGCCGCGAGTCTCTATCTTGCCGCAGCGTTGCCGCGCGTGAAAAAAACGCATGTGTGCACCGGGCCTTAAGCTGGTTTCACACGTAGCGGTTTAATCGCGCGCGGTCGCGATTAAAAATCGCGCGGTTTAAAACCGCGTTGATGGTTTGTTTTCACACTACGCGATTAAAACGCGCCCGTTTATCTAACCCGCCTAAAATAAACTGAAGCATTGTCATTTTTCAATCGTGTTTTTGTGATTACAACGTGTTTGTTTTGTTGTAATTTATATTTGTATAATAATTATATTTTTATTTGTTTTTAAAAATGGTGATGTCATTTTTGGTGTTCTAGGTAAGATAATTGATCAAGAAAAATTTGATATTACTCCAGCTAAAAGTCTAGATGATTTTGTAACCAATATATTTAAATTTTGAAAATAATCTATGTCACGAAGGACCATCGGTAAATAGTTTTCTAGAAGTACCAACACCATTATGCGTTGGTAATACTATTGGAAGGATTTTTATATCATTATTATCAATTTTATTATAATACATAAAAGGGTCCCTTTTGATATTGTTATCATCCAATAACAATCTGGGGAAAATACAACCTATTTCTGTTGGAAAATTTTTCATAAAAATTGTTTGTGTTATTACCATTCATTCTGCTGTCTTCAACCAAAGAATCGAAGGTAACTAACATTCGATTCTATCAAGAACACTAATATATGCATTGTGTCTCCTTTACTTGATTCAAATGGATTTATAGCTTCAATTCCAAATTCACTATTATTCTGTTTTGGGGTAATTAACTTATACAATATAGTTTCTGGGAATTCTAGGTCAAAGTGATTTGTTTTTGAAAAATAAAAGTAAGGGATGAGAGTTACATTTCTTCACGTTTCGCAAAGTTACAATTTTAGCTTCTTTTTTCAAAAAAATCAGTATATTTAAAGTATTATTTGATGTTTAGCCAAGTGTTCGATCCCCACACAATGTAATAAATGTTTACGGTTGCCTAACTAATTGTGGGGAACCGGGTCACGATGTCTCTTCATATGAAATCCTTGAATCTATCTTTCTTATTTGTGTCAATTGCAATCTCCAACAACTAGCTACTGTTCGGAGTAATCAAAATTTCCCCCATTTTAGACTAGGGGAAATCCAAAAGCATCGAGACGTAAATTGTACATAAAATAACGGAAATTTTACTGTATTTTTACAGCCAAAATTATGATTACTAAACCATCTCAAAATATTTCAATATTCCTGCATTTCTATAACAGGAAAATTTTATAAAATGTATCAGTCACAATCATTTCAATTTCCGTGTATTTCTATCACAGGTAAAATTATATATATTTTTAACAGATTTCTAATTTTAAAATCATAGAACAGAAAATTCTGTACGTATTTTTTTAAGATATTTAATTTTCAATTCATATTATATATTTTAAATCTAATAACAAAAATCTGTGATGGATTAGATTTTGAAAATGTTCACTGTATTTTTATAATTCAATTTTATACATTTTATAATCTGTGATAGATAAATAGATTATAAATATTTTTTAAGCTTTCATTCACAATTATTCTTAAAGTAAATAAAGTGATATTTTTCACATATTATATACTATATCTTATATTTATTTAAATAATAAGTGTGCAAAAATAATTTATATATATTAATTATATATTAGTTAAATGTTCTAAATGGTTAGACTCAACTCATAACAAATGGATTACAAAATACATTTTACAATTGTTTTAACAAAATTCATGTTATTCAATTTTTTATACACAACAATTCATTTTTCATTATATATTATACTAAAATAATATACAATATCAATAATATGTATATCTACATATAAAAACTAGATCAAAGTATTATTCTCAGGGTAAAATCGTATACAATTAACCATTTTAAATATTTCAATTTCTCTGTATTTTTTTAACTTACAGTATAGTGTATGTATCAATTTCACAAGGTTTACTTTAAAAATTAACATAGTAGATTTATTAATAGATTGGTTCTCTATAACCATGTTCATCCTAAACTCGAGATATTTCCAATATTATTACAATGATTTTGTATACAGATAAGATATAAATACATTTTTTTTTTTTTTCGTAATTTACTCTATTTGTACTCACTAGAGTAGCTTGTCGATAACTATAGTGATATTTGCCAAAAATTAAGATAAGAAATCCGGTTCATTATTATATCTGATTATTATTATTCTAATAATGATGTTTGATGACGTCTATGTCACATTTTTTCTTGAATTACTTTTACGCTATTCATACATTTTTACTAATATTAATTTATTTAAATTAATAATAATGAAAAAATTGAACTTATTTTGATTTACGGCAAATGTCACTGTAGTTCTCGACAAAATACTCGAGTGTATGCCGATCGGTATCCAGATAGGTTTCATCCACCTCATAACTATGTTTATCGACTTTTACGTGGGCTAAAACACGAAGAATTTTCTGATAATCAAAATGAACGACGGTAGCCTAGACCAAATAATTTTGATGAAAACACTGAATTACAGGTAATGGCCTACTTACGTGTTAATCCACCTTCACTAATTAGACATGAATCTCGAGAAATTGGTTTATCAGTTGGTACAATATACAACATATTAAAAAAAATACAAATTACATCAGTATAAAGTTGATTTTGTTCAACATTTAAGCATAGGAGATTCTAAACATAAATTAAAATTTTTGGCTGGGTTTAATGTTCAATTTGAAGTCAATAATTTATTTTATAATCATATTCTTTGAACTGATGAGTCAAAAATTTACAAATAATGGTAAATGAATAAACAAAACAACGGATTTTGGGATAATACAAATCCACACTGGTCCCTAGAAACTAATTTTCAAACAGTGTGGGGAATTAATGTGTGGTGTGGATTAGTTGGTGGAAAACTATTGGATCCTTATTTTTATGACGGAATACTTACTGGTAGAAGATTGATTTTCTTGTAAATCAATTACCAGTACTGTTTGACTATGTTCAATTAGACACGCATGAAAATATATATTTTCAACAAGATGGTGCACCAGCATATAATGTCATTGTTGTTCGACAATATTTAAATGAAATGTTTTCAAACAGATGAATTGGTACCTATGGCGTAATTTCATGACCGGCAAGATCCCTAGATTTAATCCCATTAGACTTTTTATGGGAGCATTTAAAAACTTTAGTATACGCAAATCCACCTTTTAATGTCCAATATTTAAAAAAACAACATACAAGTGACATGTAATAATTTGAGTGAAGACCAAAGAAAAGCAACAACATCAAGAGAATTTTTGAGACGTATAGAATCATGTCTGACGTACAAAGAAGAAGATGTAATGAACTGCCAAAACTACAGAGGAATATCCCTACTTAATACATCATATAAAGTTATATCGAATATAATCGTAAATAGACTGAAACCATATGTTAAAGAGATAGTAGGAGAGTATCAAGCCGGTTTTACAGCTGGAAAATCCACAAATGACCAATTATATGTTATTAAGCAAATAACGGAAATAAGCTATAAATTTAATAAAGATGTTTAAGCAAACCTATTATTCGATAGTAAGAAATAAACTACGGAACATGATGGTCCAACTAGGAATACCAGCTAATCTTGTTAGGATGGTGAAAGCATGTATGTAAAATTAAATTCAACTCTGTAATATCGGAGGAGTTTATAGTGACTACAGGGGTAAGACAAGATGATACACTTTTCCCGATATTAATTAACTTGGCATTGGAATCGGTCATTAGAAAAATACTGGAAAACGAATCAAAGGGTTTGAATATAGGACAAAGAGAACAGTTAACAAGGAGTTTAAGTGCTTTGCAGCAGACCATTTCAATATGAAACAAAGGGCAGAGATTTATTGTGAGAGTGAACCCAAGGTCACCAAGTTATCGGTGGATATAATTGGAATAGTATTAATGGAATAAAGGAAAGTGATGGAGGAATGGAGTCGGAAAAAGTCATAACTGAGCATTTCTGTATATTGAGAGACAGGCTGAAAGATTCACCCCAGGTTATCAATCGGCCAAGATTAGCCTGCAACAGAAGGAAGTCAGAGAGGAAGTTTATACGGAGATATAGTTTCATATCATCAGCAAAAATGAGAAGTTTAACTTTGAGAAGGACAGAGGTTACAGCATTAATAAAAATAGTAAAAAGAAATGGTGATAGGACTGCACCTTGGGGAACACCAGAGGAAGGAGAAAAAACATTCGACGAAGATCCAAGAATGGAGATGAATTGAACACTATCAGTAAAATAGGAGCGTAACCAAAAGAGAAGGGGATTACCAATACCAAGGAGATCAAGTGAATTTATAAGTGATGAGTGATCAAATCTGTCAAACACTTTAGTAAAATACATGTAGATTATGTCTACTTGACTGTGTATACGAAAGGAATCATAAATATAGGTGATAGAATCAAGATTATATGCAGTCGTTGAGCGATCAGGCCAAAACCCATGTTGTTCATCGACGAGAAGATTGTTAATAGGTGAACGAATTGAATTGAGAATCAAGGTTTCGAATATTTTATATAGGTGAAGGAGTATTGAAATAGGACGGTAGTTTATAACGTTGCTTGGGTTACCTGATTTGAGAATAGGAGTAATTGAGCTAAGTTTGAGGGCAGAGGGTCGTCGAAGACAAATACAAAGTCTCACAAAACCTATTAAATGTATTCATTAAATATAGAATTTGTATTTTTATCTGCAATTCAGAATATTATTGTAGCTTCAAAGTAAAAAAATCATATTTTATAATTACCTGATACATGGTATCTTTGTGTAGTTTTAATTACATCTGGTATAGCTAAAGTTAACCTAAGTCGTTCCATATATTTTTTGTTGAATCTAAAGTCTAATGTCTACACTCTTCATCACTTAGTCGGTGAAATTTAAAATTACCATATGACGTAGATCTAATACGTATTTCGCTATAAAATAACATTAATTCATTTATTATAATATATTCGACATCATCAGTGGACATTTCATCCAATCTCAACATTTCTTCCATATCGAATAAATTACACTAATACTCAGTTATTTTAAAATTAAATTTTAAACCTAATGCAAATCGTAAATTTAATCACAAAATTTGTATCTAATATGGTGATAAAACCTACCTAATAATAAAAAGCTTTTACCAGAAAATCCGATAATGCAAAAACTAAAGTTTCGTGTATTACGATATTTATATTAACGTATGATTTAACCGAACGTTATTTTTCCGAAATATTTAACCGGCGTCGTGCAAAAACTCTCTATTAACATAAATAAAGGTCGCGAACGATATTAGAATATAGTATTTATACACCACATGTCGAAATAATATTTTTTCCCAAACAGTATCCATTTTATACTTTTGATTCGTGGATAATACCTATATTAAAATTATTAATTTAGAGTTTTTTATAGTTTCTTTAACGAGTTTCTGATTAAATAGTAGGAATCCATATTATGATAAAATATCAATTTTATTATCAATTATGGCACGCGTATGCAATATTGAAAATTTTAGTGCAATCTGTTTTAAACCTTACCAACGTGAATGCATTATTTAAAATTTTAAACTAATTGTAGTGTTTTATACTGTAATGTAAAAAAAAAAAAAAAACGAAAATTTGTTATGAACGTTGTGTATTTTACAAATCATGGACGGATTTTAACTTTTTTTTATCGAAAATAAAGGTAAACATTAAACTATTATGTTTAATTTCTAAAAAAACTAATGTATCTATAAAAGAGTATAATGTTAAACGACACTATGGAATAGAGCATAAATTAAAATTTGACATTTTCAATAGTGATCTTGAACAAATTGCAATAAATATTTTTAAATGTTCATTAAGTAATCAACAAATTATTTTAAAATTACCACATAATCAAAACGAAACAGGAGTGCATGTTACTATCGTAGTTGATGATAATATAGCCTAATACAATCGTCCATTTACCAACTCTGAATTTATAAAACAATGTATGTTATCTGTTGTAGAAGAAATAGCCCTGAGAAAAATAACAATTTCAAGACATCAGTCTCTCAGCTAAAGACCTGTGTTAGACGAACCGAAAAGTTAGGAACAAATTTGTTTTTTAAACAAAAATAAAAAGTTTCTAAATTTGATTTTTTTCTGTTGCACTGATATTTATAATACTGTTCATCTCTTCATATTTATTTAAAGAATTGATTTGGATTTTAATATTTTTAAAGAACTGGCCGAACTGTGTACCTAGTTTGAAAAGAACTTTATGGGGATAAATGGATAATACATTTAAAAAGTTAAATTTAAGTTGGAAAAAAATAACCAGTGTTACTACAGACATTGGCAAACATGAGTGGTATTAATAAAAGTTTAATTTGGAATTCATTATATGGCTATGGGCATTTTCCATTAGTGAAAGAATTGCGTAAAAGTTATCCTAATGATTTTAAAAAATATTTAAGAGTGGACAGTATGTGTTTTAATAATTTATAAGCGTTGGTTAATTCTAAAATCTATAACACGGATTTAGTAATGAGAAAATGTATTACTGTAGAAAAAGGTCTCACAACAACCTTAAAGATAAAATTATAAAATATAAGTGATATTACCTATCAAACTTTCAAATCTGTAAGGACAATTGTGCGTGTAAAGGCCACTAAATGCTTAACCACATTATCCATCTCCAGACGCAAATTCTTTCCCGCGCGAAACCACTCGAGCCATTCGAACAGTGAACAGGAGTTTTCCACTAGATCACATCGTATACATACGTCATACATAGATTGACCACTACACTGTATAGGTTAACCGTTATTAAGTGTATAGATTCGTTATTTTTTGAAAGTGGTAGCACTTCCTAAGAGGCAGTAAAATCGTCAAAGTTATATGCTTATATGTTATCTTACTCTATGGTATCGCTATGATTATAAATTATAATTATAACCTATAAATATATTTAATATTCAAGGCCCAGGGGTACGACATGAGGGTAAAAATTCTTTGTTCTCATGAATTACGTTTTGGTGACCTTGAAAACACGCGTATCTAGTTAATCGGGGGTAAAGGTGAACGTCACCCAGCAATATTAGTCTGAAAAGAATAATATGTTTTGCGATTTATCACATTTATAACCGCATGGCACAGAACAATCGTAAACAAAAACAAATTTAAGATAATTTAAGTCACTGTAATTTCTTTTGTGATAGCCAGAAGAATGGCGGAGATCGTTAATCGTAAGACCGTAAACCGTTCCTATGATCATATACACAGTATTCAATTTCATAGACAGTAATCGAATATACGATCACGTGCGGTACTCAATTTTTCGGCCCGTGTCGCTTCAGTAATATTCTGTGTTATAACTACCGAAAATAGTATACCTGAAACGTATTTAATTTACAATATTACTTACTCGACGTAGTGTATCACATAAAATCAGGCTCAGGAGATATTTTCGATTTAAAATGTGTGAGTCAAGCGGCAGGTTGCATAAGTCCAATCATAATAAGTACACTTTAAACTAGGGTTGACAGTATTTTCAGTATACCGTCAATAAAACGATTCTAAGTAAAGCTCAGTGAATGGTAAATTTATTATTAGCTTATATTTGTAGAATAATCAAAATCAATCTTTAAATTATTGGTAAAGATTTACCGTTTACAACTGGTATTGAAGTTAATACCGTACTACCGGTATTTATTTTCAATAACATCAGCCCTACTTTAAATGTATTTGCATTGTTAATTTGCGAATGAAGCCGGCCGCAACGAACGGAACGAGCGTGGCCCATCCTTTCAACCATGTTTTCTTAAAATACCTACAAGAAAAAATAAAAATAAAAATTTTAAATAAAAAATAAAAAACAAATTTGAAAAAAAAAAGATTCGAATATAAGATTTGTTAATTTGAATCGATTTATATGTAAAAAAAATATGGCAGTCGAACAAGAAATCATGCTCAATCGTACTGATTTCTGTGTGTAAGTACTATAGAGTATAGGTATATAGAACTGCAAGAGCCAACGATTTTCGGCCGGGCCCTGCCAGGTCCGACAATTTTTTCTTAAGCCTAGCCTGGTTTAGTCCAAAAAAATATATTTAAAAAAGTCCTAATAAGGCCTAAAATAAATTTAAGATGAAATAATATTCTTAGTTTTTAATTTTAAGTTTGATATATACCTACTTAACAAATACATTACTATTGTTATTTAACAAAGAAAAGTCTAGGCCCTAGTTCTTAAAAAGTCTGAATCGACCCTAACTTATTTTTCTTAAATCCGGCCCGACCGGGAAAAAATGGTAAAAATTAAAAAAGATCAGTTTGGCCCTAAGTTTTTTTTGAAGTCCATCCCAAACAATTTTACAAAAATAAACCCAGGTCAGGTTTTAACATAATTCTAAGACTTTAAAAATCCGTGTGTGGCCCTTTCTTTTTTTCTAAGGCCCAACCCGGTCCAATTTTAGTACAGTCATTGCAGGTGGTTAATATATGGTTAGTTCTTTATTATATAAAAGTAAAAATGTTATTGTATTGTACCTGTTTCACGGTCAAGTCTCTAGACACAACGTAAATTAATTAAATACATGGAAAAAAAACTATAAAAGTAGCCACAGTATCCAAAATAAACAATATTTAATAATAATTTAACACTTCAAAAAACACAAATGGAAGTAACTAAAAAAAATATTAAAATCAATTAATTTTTATTTCTCCGAAAACAACAATCACTTTTAAATGTATTATGTTTTATCTTAAAATGTAAGGGGGGAATGGCAATCTTCCTGTTGGTAAAAAAGGAGTGTGGAGTACAAAAAGTTGAGAACCACTGCTCTAGTTCTGAAGTGTATACATTTTGGGGAAATACCAAATAAAGTTGTCATGATTATTTATTTTATTTTAGTAATGTTATACCTAATTTTGCTTCATTTAAATGAAATAATTTACCTTTTTATTTATCAAATTTAAAATAATAAAAATACACTACCCAGTCTAAGAACCAAAGGGATGTTGGACCAACTTCCACCATGTGGACTACTTTTTATATTATATTATTTATATATGGAAAATCTGTGGACTTCTTCTTGATGAAATTACAGGAAATTGGCACACAAGGTTCAATGGGGAGTTGTACAAGTACCCAGTAACAAACTTCATTATGGGATAAAATATACAATGGTTAAGCCATATAATGAGGAGGGGAGAAAATGGAGAGCAGGAATGTAATGGAAGCTACAGGAAAGAAGAACTTGAGGCAGTCCCAATAAAATATGGATTGATTTAGTGGAAGAAGACTTAAATAATATAGAGTATGTAACTGAAAAGAGATAGTTAAAGATAGAGATGAGACAGGTGGTGAATTAATGGCAAAAACTCTCAAAGAGTAGATTTGCTAGTGAAGAAGATGATACTTATATTTACCTATATTAATAAAAAAATAAAAATAGGTAGTATCTAAATCAATAATAAAACATTATATTTACAGTTTTACATCCTCTTATTTCCCAAACTCTAACATGCTAAGGTTTGCATCTTCACATATTAGGCGTCGAATATAGTTCTTGATAGCTACAAAATTATTGGACGGGTTTGGTAATTATGGTCAGCTTGCACTAGAGATCAGACATAACCAGTAAGAAAAATCTTGTTGGCAACCACATTTGCTACCTACGAGTTGAACCGAGAACCTTGTGCACAGAAACACGTGTTTCAACCACTCGACCTTCAATAATAATAATAAAAACATTATTTACACATAATTTACTTACATTAATAGAAATAATAATTCAGTCAAAAAAATAAAATAAACAAGATGATGAAAGGAGAGTTAATCTTGACATAAAAAATATATAACAAAATTGGATATTAGTTATCTCTGTCGTCAAAAAAACCACTGATGATAATAATAGGTACCTAATACATAATAATACGGATGAATGATTTGCTTATTTTAAACTATTGCCCATTTACTAAGTAGGCATTAATAAATAAAAATATATAAATTAATTTTGTTGTTGTTTCATATATAATACATAAATTAATATTTATATTTTTTATATAATAAGTAAATTGTATAGTAATCTACATATTATGATTTTACTAATTTGGTTTATAACATTTGTGTTCCAATAGTAATCATCAATGTAACAATACAACTCAGTCCAATTGATTGTAGTTCAAATAGATACTAATAAACTATAAAGAATCTTTTTTAGGTGTACTTACTACTTTAAATTTTCATGGCTACATGTATATAGAAGTTTGGATTTATAAAATTTAATTAAAAAAATTATGATTAAAAACATAATAACAACTCATATAAAATATAAATTCTTTGAATAAAACTATGAACAATTAGTTCATAGTCTCATTTAATTAACAGACATACATGAATGATACAGTTATTCATTCATTTGTGTCTTTTACACATAAATTAGCTTTACATAAACATTAAAATTATAATAATTTATAAATTATATATTGATATCTATACTCTCTATCTATACTGTGGCCCAGGAGAGAACGTCCAGAGAATTTTGTCCGTAGCTGCGCATCGGGTTGACTCCGCCTCATACCAAGCCATCACCGATCGTGAACTGTCGGTGTAGAATGCCGAGCGTCGCAGTAGGCAGTCGCGTACACAGAGTGATAATAGTATATTTACATTTTTGTATGCTGTGCCGTTTAATTTACAAATTACAATGTATGTGCGTACTGTATACACACCGTCGAGTAACAGTGGTGGGAGAAAATGAGCCTCGGTGAACTGACGAATGTCACTATCGATGTGCGAATCCGGTTCTTTTCTCATGGGCTGGAGTATACGCTACCTATATAAAAGCATGTTCCTAATGATATATTTTGTCAGAATAAGATAATTAATAAACAAAAAATGTATTTATTTTCCTAAATGGTTTTTTTTTTTTTTTTTGTAATTTACTTCAGTTCTAAATGAAATTCATATAACACAGAACAAGTGATATAATATATTAATAATTATTAAGCTTTGTACTTATTTGTGTGATTTTATAATATATTTACAACATTTTAATTAGGTACCTAGTATATAATATAGTACCTAGGTGCTTAATTAAAATGTATGATGATTTCATTAAATTCATGAAACGGTCAACATCCATCTATTATAAAATCATACAAATAAGTACATATCTTAATTTATTAGTATATTACAGCCCCTAAAGTTATGTGTAGTACGAAATTAGCAACTACATTAATAAAATTAGGCAATTCTACATTTTTATATATTATAATTTATAACGTTGATGATAAAAATAAAAAAGGTCATTCAAAGAAAAAAATGGATTAAAAGTATAGTACGAAAATCATAAAATTTTAGGACTGCTATATTATATAGATCTTATATTTATATTAGTACCTATATTATATTATATTATATTATATTTTTGTTTAGTAATAGAAAAAATACCTGCTATGTAAGTATAGTACCTAGTAACAAAAATGTTTATAAATACGGTTTTAACTTCACGTTAGTAAAATTATTTCATCGACATTGTTCTCAAAAACACAAAAATGTAAGATTGATGTCAAAAATGATGAATCAATTTTACTGAATTTCATTAATTATTATAGGTACTTACCTACCTACTGTTTTATATTTTATGTTCACAAGAAAGAGGCTAGCATATATTATACTACAGTTGTGTTGAAATAAAATTTTTAAAAGTCATTTTACGAGCACGGGTCATTTACTTACAGTTTCTGTGGATCATACAGATTTCCTAATAATTGAATTTAAATGCAAGGTTTATACCATACGAACTAATTAAGACATGTCTTAATTACTATTAATACTATTAATCTAATTAAGGCAAATCTTCAATTAAATTATATTCAGTTCAAAGTTCTATTATGTTAATCTTATTTGTACCTTGTATACCTATTTATTATCCTATTTATCTTTATAATTAATATATTGTATTCTATTTTATATTATATCATCTTACTATTTTTATTTCAGAGTAATTAATAATTAGGTACTTATTATTCTTCATAAACTTTCAACGTATCTTGTATTATATTAAATTTAAGTTTGTAAAACATAAATACTGTAGTTGAGCCTTCATGGGCGTTTACACAATAAATAAATAAATAAATTATATTATAATCATGTGTTTTATTTAAATTTCATTTTTTTTTATGTCTGTACGTACCTACCTAAAATATCTAGTAGGAGTGCTCTAAATGTTTCATGTGTACCCATCCATTTAGGTATATTAATTTTAGTTGGTAGTTAAGAGAGATTATTTTTCGATTTTCTTAATAGTTTTTTTTTAAACCTAAGAAAATATGATGTAACGAGAAAAATACATGTTCAGTTGTTCAACAATATATGTTTTGGTTATTTTTCGTAATTTCTAATTTACAACATATTATGTATTTTAGTATTACATTAACATGATAACATTTTCATAATTATTTAACCAATTTTAGGTTATTTTATAGATACCTATTTATAATAATTATAGATTTTGAGATGAATATAAATTATTGTTATTGTTATAGATTTTGTCATAAAAGTGATAATTTTAGAATTAAAGACCTGCAAATTTAAACTTCTATGTTAATTGTTAAATAATATTTTACAAAAAGGAAATTACATTTTCTAGAATATATTCTTCTTTTTTTTTCTTCATTATCATTTAAAATAACGTGATCCTACTTAATAGGTATTAAAGCAACATCCCATAATATAAAACTTGTAGCGTCTACATTAAAATTAGAGTTAAACATTTTTTATACATTTTTTAAAAAAGAACATTTTCTTTTTGTAAAATATTATTTCACACAGAAAATATTCTCCTTTTAAAAATTAGTATTAGGTGTTTTAATTCTTATTTTATATTTAGACACTATATTTCTAGTTTTTCGTAGTATAATTTTGCTATATTGCTCATTAGATAGACGGAGATAGGAGTGCCCTAGTTCATACGTTACGAAATCGTCCGACGAAAACCCAAATATCTATATTGTTCTGTGAATCTACTACCACAGATAACTTGAAAATGTCATGTTATCTGTGTTATTACTACAGAAAACTACAGACTACAGACTACACGGACCGAAAAATGTATCGCCGGACATGATCGTATATTCGTTTTATTAGTTACAAAATTGGGTACCGCACTTGATCATAGGAACAGTTTACGGTTTTGTGATTACGATTTCCACCATCCCACGAAAGTCATAGCAGGGAAAGGCATAGTGAGCAACCGTCATATTTGAATTCCGAGTTTGTTTACTTTTTTTATTCCTTCTTGCAATATTTTATCAAGCTTTGTTGGTTATTCTACGTTGTTTCGTGTTCGTAAAAGTCGTGCGTATTGACGAAAAATATAGATTTTGAAATAATACATTGTACATCAAGTTAGAAGTAAGTAAATATTGGTGATTAAACATTCGGAGTACTCGGGAGTAGTATAATTTCGTAACATCTGTTTTTCATAACAAATGTGTAATCCCCGTAAATATCAAGTATACTTTAACAGTGTTGCCAGGTGAAATTGTTCAGCAAGCGCTACATTTCAAATTTAGCTACAAATCGTTACAATCGGTTATTTCAAATTATCGTACGATCACAACCACGGTCATCAATCACAACAAAATAACCATGAATATTGGACTAGGACAAAAACAAGACAATTAGACAAGGACACCCGATTGTGCCGATTACGGGTCCTCGCAACTAAGATATTTTTGTATTCTTTAGAATTTAGTCGAGGTATCGTTCTAAGAATATATTTCATTATTATTTTTTTTTATTGCGATAATAGTGATTTAAATATTTAAAAAATTGCTGAATTTCCAGTACCTACAATATTTAATTAACTTCCTTTAGGACAATAGATGAAAAACGAACACTGATTGATATTATAAAGAAAAGGAGATGGCAGATGATAGGACATACGTTGAGGCATGGAGATGAATTGCATAGTTTAATAATAATTGAAGGAATGATAGAGGGTACAAGATCAAGAGGAAGACTTAGGACGAGGTACATTAGACAAATAATGCAGGATGCAGGAGTCACTTCCTACAGGGAGCTTAAGATTATGGCGAATGATAGAGAAAAATGGAGAAACCTTTTATTGTACAACATTTGTTAAAAACCAATCTTCGGATTGAAAAACAAAAAAAAAATTTTAATTAATTAGAAATAATGTTCGAAATATTCTTGGTACGATACATCATACAAGAGTTAAGAAAGTTACGAAAAATCTATTAATGTTTAAAACTTAATTTTTGGAGTACGCATTTTGATGTTCTGATGAAATTAGAATAATCTATTTGAATGGAAAATAGTCAATAGACATTTGTTCGTGGTTGCAAAATATTTTGCTGGCATAACGCGCTCGCTGGAGCGTATAATGTCTCCACGTATAATTTTGATACAATGATACAGGTTACTAATACCATTGATTGTATATTATAATATATAAATATATAATCAATGCGAATACTAATAATTATTTACGATTCACACAAGCACAAAACCGGCCAGGGAAAGAATAAAAAATTGCCTATATTATACTCCTTAATTACCGCAATCACGAGGCGCTTAAAGTGGTCCAAATTTGTCGCATCCGACAGAATGTGCTCCGAACAGTAGTTGTCGTTTTTATATGTACAACATGCTGCAGACTTGGGTAGTATACTTTTTAAGTATTCCGAATAGTCTTTTAAGATTCAATCACATTTTTAAAACTAATTTCTTTATTTTTCCATCAGTGTTTTATCTTATTTCATTTTCAACTAGATATATTTAGTAATATTATTATGCAATTTTAAATATGTTGATTTAAATAATTATGATTTTTATTGACAAAATACGTAAATAGTTTGAAAGTATTATTCTCAGTGGCGTCATTTCAATTTTTGAAAGGGAGGGTCAACATTTTTGACCGGCCCAAATAACTGGAAAAAACATCTCGCTGAGCTCGCAAACTTTTTCCCGCTTATATTTTATTTCAATACTATCTTACATAATTTTATATTTATTGTCATAGTCACAAATATCCAAATTTTTTTCGGAAATAATATTGACTAAAAACGAGGTGAGAGACTAAATATAATTGATACTACTTGATGAAGATTTGTTCGAGGGAATTTATCCCCCAAAAGTCGCTTCCAAAATAGGGTAAATGCACATTGGTGTATTATGCTTAAATGTATATATACACAAAATAAAATAAAACATTAAATAAATTAGTAACAAATTAGTAACATTAAAAATACAACAATAAATATTTTAAATTAAATTATTTTAAGCGATAACTGAATATTTCTTAGACTTCATGTTACCAAACATGTCAATAGCTTGGTTTAGGTCTATTTTTGAAGCAGTATCTTTTTCTACAGCTATTACGAGTAAATAACTAAGCCGTTGATCACCCATTGTCAATCGTAAATGTGTTTTAACAAGCATAA
>JAIPRL010007235.1:0-24252 GCA_025469235.1 Pemphigus obesinymphae
ATAATATAATATAATATAATATAATATAATATAATATATTATAATATAATATAATATAATATAATATAATATAATATAATATAATATAATATAATATAATATATTATAATATAATATAATATAATATAATATAATATAATATAATATAATAGTGTTAACTAAATTGATTATGCTTTTGGAATTAGTCAATTTTATTAATTCTTCTACAATAAATATATTGATTGCAGTCGTATGCTGAAAGAATTAGAAAACGAAACGAAGAAAAAAAATATGGAGGCCATTCCGAGGTCCAGAACTAGATCGGCGTCGGCATCGCGACCAAAGGCCAGACAATATGTACCAAATGAGGTAATATACAGTAACAGATTTTCTCGATAAAAATAAATTATTAAATATAAAGAAACAACACAGGATTAAATATTTAATAGAATGACTAGTTATTAATTAATTTTTTTTTAATTGAAAAAATTATTAAACATACAGGTTTTATTTATCCTATTGTGTAATATATAATACCTATATAATATATTTGTAGTAAAATATTTGTATTCAGTTTGATGAAAAATTATTTAAACATATCAAATCTGTACCAGGAATAGTTAATAAATTGAAAAAAAACCCGTATAGGACACAGCTTATAAATAACGCAAACATTTTCACCGTAGACACCACAAGAGGGTCCATTCTTTGAATGAAATTTTAGTTTATACGATATCCATAAAAGGCTGCATATAGGCGAGTTTTTCCAAAGTTAATAAACCCCAATCACTTAAATTCAGTAGACAAGATTAAAATTAATTGTCCTTCACCCAACCATTAGCCAACGAACAACGAAATATATTTTGGGTTGATCAGTGGTCTATAGACATTATTTTATATTTATATACATTGTTATTTACTATCAATCTTCTTCTCACTTGTGATATATTAATGGCTATCAATATTAAAAAAAGCCGGTCAGTAGGGGGTGGAAGCACTTCGCTCATCGGGTGTCAGTATGGGTGGATGCACTTCGCTACTATGCAGGATACTCTTGGTAGATGTATTGCATTTGAAAGCAATGATAAATCATTGCATTCAATAGAAAGATTCTGAGCGTAGCTTAGGTGTAGTATACATAACTCTTAATATTAATTATATACCTACTCAGTACCTACCTACGTTTAACATTACATTGAAGATCAGATGTAGAAATAAATATGATTTAGTGTGACCTTATACATATTTTAAAATGTAATATGATATATTTATAATAGCTCAGTTTCATGTAGGTACAGTTATTACTGCATAATATTATACAGTATATTTTATTGAATGTTCAGTTTATGACATATAATATTAAAAACGAACAAAATATTATCTAAATTTAGTTAAATTAATGCACGACAAACGTTATACTAAATTTTTCCAGGTCTTAAAATCTCATTTTACCAACTATTTGAACTTGAATACCTCAAAATTTATAATTTTGTCGAAAAAATTAAAATTACTATAAAAAAAATTGTGACTACGGATTTTCAAGATTTTTTGAATTTAGTTAGAGTAACGTATATTTAACGCTGTATACAATTTTCAGAACTTAAAACCGAAAATTACCCCTTTTAGGACTTAGAAATCTCGAAAACTAAAATGTCTATAAATAGCCCAAAATTACAAAAAAAAATTAAAAAAACTTAATCAACGTAAATATATTACTAAATTAAATATTCGATGTAAATTTCAAGATTTTCAAGTGATTATTTTCGAAATTACGAAGAAATGAAAATTCCCGATTTGACGAAACCGTATATTTGCAGTTTTTACGTCATTTTTTCGTAGTTTTTCCTTACGCATTAAAAAACTATTGAGAAAATTAAAAAATGACCTCTCTAAAGTACCAACTAGTTGCAATTTTCTACCGGAAACCGGGTAAGCTTGTAAAGATTGGAGCACTCCTTCTGGTAGAAAAAGTGTTTACAGAAAAATAAAAAATAAACATCATTGTAAAACCACTAGTTCCCTCGCTACCCTCAGAATCTAAAATGCAATAATATGCAAATCCTTGCATTCTATAAAATTATTTTTTAGTGGAGCTAAGTGTAAGTAATATAATTACATCAAAAATATGAAAATTTCATGCCACTATAAATTTTTTTTTTGGTAATATATAGTAGTAATCACGGCAACTTTGTTTGCTACCTACTTTTCCTGCTATAAAAGGAAGTTTTTCTTTATGAAAAAGAATATTATTGAGAAAAAAATAAACCGGAAAATACCATCTAAAATGAATTTGTTATCAAAAAAGCTTTTTACTCAAAAAGTTCTACCCGAATAGGTGTTTCGGAAAAAATGTATTAATCATTGAAGAACCAATATGCATATTTATGACTCCAAAGTCTAAAATTCTAACGAATACTTATGTCAATTCTCAAATTTTATAAAACAAAAAATTTTAATTTAAATTTACAGAGAAAATTAAATGAGCACGTCAAATGTATCTATAGCCGTGGTCACGAATTAAGATATCTTAATTCGTGGCCGTGGTCCGTGTCAACAGGCAACAAAGTGATACTGTAATCGGTATTCTTTGCTGTTATCAATTTTTTAAACGTTTTTATCATTGACTATTATTATTAACTATGGTTTTTATGCCATGAAAGTATTGATGTCTATGGCACGGACCATGAACCAAGATAGTGGCACGGACCAAGATATACTATATCTTAGTCCATGTCTATGGTTATTCTGTGATTATTCCACGTGCTTTTCAATGATAAAAAATATAATTCCTAAATCGTTCCTTTTTATCTCAAATTTTTCTGGAGCATTTGTAGTCTTTAATTAAAATATAATTATTTAAATATTTAAGCCTATAAAATGCGTATTGATAATTGTTATTTTTGTTCGTCCAAAATATACCCAGGACATGGAATGCATTTCGTAAGAAATGATTGCAAGGTAAATTAATTTGAAACAAATACATACTTATATCCTATTTAGTCAAAGTGTCATGTATTATATACATATAAATATAATATATATGCATGATATTTTATTATGATATACTTCAGGTATTTAAATTTTGTCGCTCAAAATGTCACCGAGCATTCCAAAAGAAGAAGAATCCAAGGCGTGTCAGATGGACTAAAGCTTATCGTAAGGCTGTAGGTAAAGAGTTGGCCGTTGATCCGTCATTTGAAATCGAAAAGAGACGCAACATACCCTTGAAATATGACAGAGAATTTTGGCAAATGTCTAGTAAGTAAACTATCTACCTATGTACATTTTATATTGTTTTGTTTGTTATTTTCGATTTTTTTATGCAAATAATACTTTATTATTTGTTTGATTAGTGGAAGCAATTAAAAAAGTCACGGAAATTCAGAAAAAACGTCAATCTACTTATGTATTACAGCGATTGCGTAAGGGACGTGAAATTGAACAGCACAGAGATATAAGAGAAGTCCAAAGAGATATGGCATTGATTAGATCTCCTGCTGCAGGTATTATAAAATTGTTTTATTTTTAATTAATAGGTGTAACATGATCATTTTTTATATACGAGATAGATCCCAAAAGTAAGTTTATTGTCATTTTTATTTCAAAATATAAAAATCTTACAAGAAATTACAAATTATTCAGTTTACATATATTCAGACTTGTTTATATATACTATACATAGCAAAATCGCCAACTACATCTACTGAGGGGTCTGACAATATTCAGCGTTAATGATTTTCAGTTGGATAAACTTACTGATTAGACTATATTATGTATGCTTCTTGAGTAGTTTCATGATTTTTCATAAGGCTGTTTAGCTTATCAAAAAACTTGTGTTAGAAGCCCCTCTTATGTACAATTTATTTTTTCTATGAATATTTAAATTTTTTTTAACTTGAGATACCTAGTTACCTACTTACCTATGTCTATATTAAAAAAAAAAAACAATTTCTTACTATTTTTACTTTTTTTTAAAAGCAGCCTATATGTTTGACAGTATTCTGATGCAGATTATTTTTCTGAAAATGTTGATGGTATTAATATTGAACCAATAGTTAATTACATATTAGCATTTAAAGTTTAGAATAGTGGAGTAATGCTGGGTACTATAAAAAGTATTCCTAATAATGAAAAAGACAAAACTGTACTTGTAAATTTACCTAACAATAATGGAATAATTCTTTTAACATGTAAAAGACCTATTTTTTTCATCACTTTTCATGATTTTTATTTTTAGTAATAAATATGAAAATAATTGTAATAGTATTAAATTTAAAATTGTATCTATCGCTAAGCACTTAATAATAATAGCAGATGTAAGATAACATAAATAACGGGGTAGGTAATAGCATTGATATTATAGGTATATAAGACTGGTAGGACATATGGCACCAGTTTTTCCAGTAGAAATACTTCAAATGTTTTGTGTTAGCCTACCTATTTTTGGTACTTAATTGAGATTATTTTTATTCTCAATGATGTAAGAAAATACTAAGTAAAAACAGAAAAAACTCCTGTTTGTCAAAATCAAGGTATAAAATTGTATACCTTATGAAGTTCTTAATAAAATTATTTTTAGAATTTAGGGAAATAACCATAGTCGATTTTGACAAACAAGTGTTATAGAATTTACCAGCTATCTTTGGAGATTTTTATTCGTTATGTTGATCAATTGTTGTACTACTTGTTCACAACAAATAAAATATGCTGCTATTCTAGCAAATTATTATTATTTAAACAGTATCATCAGTGTTTTATATACTCTTAAATTACTACTATAGTTTAAAAAATAAAAATAAAACATTTTTAACATAAGTAAAATATGAAGATATATATATTATTGGGCCATAAAAATAATTCATATGACAATATTTAATTTTTTTCAAGGTATATTTATTTAAAATAATCAAAAAAATAGTTTTAGTTGTTTAATAACTCATGACATATTTAAATGCATATATTACAAAATGGCTTCATAGGAGACTAGATAATGTTATTCTTTATCATTTATATTTTGTTTTAATTTTCTACGCTGTTCTTGAGTTGTTATAAATAAAAATATAAAAATGAAATTTTATAAATTCATAAAAAAACAATCTCAATAAAAAAATTATATAGTAATGGGACCAATTATTAATTTTTAAAATGCATATATACATTTTGCAATTGTTGGATTTTCATTTTTCCTAACATTTTTTAAATATTTCCTATAAGAATCCCTTAAAAATGGCTGCGCTGAAACCTCTTATATTAAAGTATTTAAATGTTATAGAAAATATCAGTTTTAGAAAAATTATTATATATGAGTATTAGTATTGACAGAGAGTTTTATCAATATTTTAGATTTTATTATTTTTAAGAATATTAGGTAGTTTAAAATTGTTATTGGTATATTTAAAATTATAAACTAAAATATTGTTATTTTATTTTAGGACTAAAACAACGTTTGGCAACTGAAGAAAAACTCCTTGAGGAAGAACAGGAAAATGATGTAGAGATGGTGTCTGCGACGGAAGACGAGAATAATATAGATCATAGTAAACTATCTTATATCAAAATATAAAATAACTATTCAATATTGTAATATGAATCTTAATGAATATATTTATACATGAGTAATTATTTACATAAGATATCTAATTTTATCTCATACCCAACCTTATTATTTATTTTATTATGGTGAAACATTAAGATAAGATACTAAACAAATATGGTTCCACCCAATTGGTATACAAATAATATTACATAGTTTTCATTGTATTATTATTTTCTGGTGGTCTTAAAAGTTATTTTAAAAGAACTAATAAATAATTTTTCAAAATGCGTTTTTCCTTGTTATTTTTGTTTTTGATAATCGGTAAGTTAAATTTGACATATTTTAATTCAGTGCATTGATTATATAAATATTATGTATGAGTGATGTTGATAACTAAAATGTATTATTACATTTTTTTAAGTAACAATTTCATTTCTTGATGAAACGGAAGCAAGAAGAAAAATTCTGAGAGGAAGAAAAACAATCACTAGAACATATTATAGTAAGTAATGAAGTTTAAAAGAAATCAATTAAAAAAAATATTTTTTGAATGACTATACTATATAGCCTATAACTGTATATAGTGTAATTATTTCTGTAATATAATTCTCATTAACATGTGCTAAATCTTAAATACACATTAAAACATTATATTATAAAAATATTATGTATGCCAAGAGTATTCCAAAACAGATTATAAGTTTACTAGTTTCAACCTGATAGTGACTTATGATCGAACTAGTTATTACTTATAATCTATTTTTGAATACTCTCGGCACTCTTAATTTTAAATTTATTTAATAAAATACCAATTTATAGGATACTGATAAATCATTTCTTTCAATAAACAATTCTAAGTTAACCTCAGTGTAATATTCATTACTACTAAAAATAACTAATTCATAAACATTTTTTTTTTTTTAATCTATGATGTAGTACAATATTAAAATATATATTCTGTGAAAACTGTATAATGAATATATAAAACCTGTATAATCAAAATTATAAGTAATTATATGTTTTATGCCTTCCTGTTGTAACTTACACATTTATCGAAAAATTACCTCTTTAAAATACCATTCTAATCACATTTTCTATCAGAAAATTGGTGCACATGTAACAATCAAATAAATCAAGTCTTCTGGCTGAAAAGATGTTTACATCAAAAAAATAAACATTGTTTAAACAAGAGTTCTCTCGCTTAGCTTAGAATCTAAAATAGATACACATAGATATATTGGGGGTATTCCTCCCAATACCCTACACCTTAAATTTTAAGGTGAAAATTAGATATTATATTTTCTCACTTAGATTTCTGTATGGAGTATGTTGTGTTACATGAATTGGTGCCTCTACCATTTATGTTACGTGAACTGAAACTATAAAATCTTGTCTATCCTTGTATATCCTATATCTCTGAATATCAGAGAAAATAAATACCGAACTAGGGGTACTCGTTGATAAGACCAAGATGGTTTTATTTTATAAATATAATAAACATGACTTTAATTGTACCAACTATTTTAACGCATATTTAAATATTTTTGGTGATTTTACCTTACCAATGACCTGGTACATACACAGTCCTAAAAATAATATCACAAACACTGCAGCACAACATTCGCTACGTAAAACTAACTGAGGGCCACATATTAGGTACCTAGTGAACCGTAAAAGTATACATTAATTTATGTAGTGTCATAATAATTAAAATGTGGTAAAAACCGTTATTAATGCAAACAAATGTAAAATGGCACATACACATTATATAAATAGAAATAGATGAATAATTTATAGTTGTATTTATCCGTCTATAAAAACTTTTCCCATGATTACTATTGATTTGACAATCTATTATTTCATAATATATGGAAACCTAGAAACCATATAACATACACACCTATACATAGATGTCTTCTTCACTTGTTTACCCCTTATTTTTATAATAACACATAAAATATTTTTTTTATAATATAATATAAACTTCATTAATAAGTATTATTATAAACATACATTTGAAAAGTCGATCATATGGATATGTTGCGATAGGTGTTAATTTCCATCAAAATTGTAAAATGCGTTTTTCATTTTATATAAATTTATATTTTGTTCAAATTAGATTTTTGTTAAAAATGAATAGATATGAATAAAATGTTTGCCTTTTAGATTAGCATAGTTGCACAAATTAATTATAATGGTAAAATAACTAAAAGCTGTCTAAATACAGACAGAAGAAGTTGATCATATGTTCTTGAACAGAATAGTGTTGTTATTGCCTATTTTAAATTTGAAAGCAAATAAATTGCATTCGAAAAATATGTCTGAGCAAAGTTAGGTATATTTTTATCAAAAAGAGATAGTTATGCAGTTTTATATTTTATTTTCCCATTTATAAAAATATTCTATTAATAAGGTAACTTTTTTTTATGCTTAAGAAACCTACTGAGAAAATCAAAAATGACCTTTTTAAAGAACTAACTAGAACAAATTTTTTATACTAAAAACTATTGTCAAAACTCCCCCTCAACTTCTTCTACCTAAAAAAAGTGTATACAGTAGTAACGTTTTCTCTGTGTGTACAAGTTATTTTGAAACACCCTGCAAAAAATGCGTATATACACACTCAAATTTTTAAAAGGATGTCAACACATTTTTACTACACCACAATTAAATATACCCAAACAATTTTGTAACTAATCACATTTATAATAGTTTATCATAAAGTTTGTAAACCAAATCTTGGAATAATATAAGTTTACCACCACCGCCCATTTTCATAGGTATGATGACTGCCACCACAAGTATATTACATTTTTTTTTATGGAGTGGGGTGAATTATGAAAACATCTAATGTTTCAAATCAGAAAACACCACTAGTATATATACATATATATATATATATATATAAAAATAGATGAATAGACGAATTATCATAAAACCAATACATTCCTTCACATAAAATCTAAAATATACACAATGGTTTAAAATAATAATTTAGAATGTCAAATATTTTTTACAAATATAATGTATTCAATTTTAAATAAAATATTGTATCAGAGAAGAAATTAATGAATCTGGTTACAAATAAATTCAGTGGGAACATTAAAGTAAAAAAAAAAATGTATTATTTATTATTATTAGCTGTATTTTGTATTACCACTAAATTTTGATTGTATACATGTTTATTTCAGAATCATTGGGAATACCTGCTTGGTTGTCAATCACATTTACTGGGCTCATTATATTAGGCATTTCAGGAATAATTTTTGCAGTATTACAAAAATTCATTATTATTAACAATCAACCTCCACAGCCAACACCTTCCACAATACCACTTACATCTTAGAAGTATTTGCATTACTATATCATTAATATAACCAATTTTGAATGTAAATGTTTTTAAAATGGAGCATGAAAATGTAATCAAAACAAAATCACCTTTTTTAAAAATTATTTTTCAGTACATACAGAAAAGTCTGGACATATAAATATAATTTTTTATACTTAACCTTTTTATTTTAAATATAATTCAAGATAAAATGTATATTGTGTTTTTTTCCCTGATAAACTAATTTGAAAAATCCATAGTATCCTTTTAATAATAATACAAAATGTATTACATTTATTTAATGTGTTATTATAATTACAAAACTAAAATATCTACAATTATAAATGGTTCATGGTTTAATAATTTCTTCGTACAAGTACTTGAATGAGTTTCCAAGACCACAAGCTGTACCAATGACTATAAAACCTAACAGAAGCCGATCACTCAATCCACGTTTTAAGTAAACTGGTACGTCATCAGGTGTTTGGAAGAATTCTTGCCACTTTTTCAAATCTTTTAAACGAGGATCTTCATTAAGAGGTTGGCTACGGTGGATATTTCTGGATAATGGTTTAGTAGCCGCCAAAACTTTGCGGAGCGACATAATTTTGTTATCTATAATAACAAAAATTCATATATTAAATAAATTCTAGATATTTAAAACTACAATACAATATAACATTAATCAATTTAATATACAATTCTGATATTGACATAAATAATGTTTGAAAATATGAATCATTTAAATTTTACAAAGAGTAAAATCATAAGGAAAATTAAATTTTGTAATTTATAGAATACGAGAAGAACTTAAAATACATATATATTTGATTCAAGTGTCTCAGTGTCCTGATAAAATATTGAAAATTCCACTTTTGTCCCGTATTTTAAAGTACCAGTATCGTATTCATGTATAAATCTAAAAATGTGTCATTATATTTATTTAATTTTAAATCAATAATCAAACATGAAGATAAGAATATCTCTAATTGTGAATTTAAAAATGTTAAATATTGTCCGTTTTTGTATTTCTTTTCACCAACATCAATCTATTTTACCCCTACTAATCCTTAGTCTTATAATTTCAAGAGCTTCCCTCCACTCTTCAAGTCTACCATTCACTTCCTCGACTCCTCCTATCAGCACTATATCATCTGCAAAAAGCATATCACCATAGTACCTCACCCTGTATATCCTTTGTTATTTCATCCATTACTAGAGAAAATAAGTAAGGACTCAGACTCTTACTTTTTTATTTTAACATTATCCTCACTTCCTTTTCTCTTTTTCTTTATTCCTCACCAATTGTATATAATAATTAAATAAAATTATCCATCTTATACAAGCAGCCAATAATAAACGACCCCTCCTTTTCATTAAGCCCTATTCCTGCCTACATGTCCATTTATATCCCTATCAATTAATTATATCCTCCATTACTTGTACTCCTTACATTACCTCATTCATCTTTTGCCAGAACTCTTCTATTTGGCTTTCCTGTCATCCGATTTGTGGAGCATATGCACTTAGTATATTCAATACCTTATCCTCTAATATTACTTTCACCACAATTACCCTATCACTTTTCCTAATCACATTTACCACTTTTCCTTTTATTTCTTTATCTAATATCACTCTTACACCATTTCTTGTACTAGTCCTTCCTAAGTATCATGATTTTATAACCCCCACCGTCATCAATTTCCCTTGCTTTTTCCCCTTTCCACTTTTGTTTCTTACACATAACAAATATTCACATTCCTCCTCCTCAATAAATCTGCTAACTCCCTGTTCCTGATTTTCAATGTCAGGTTGGGTCAAAATAACAAAAATAAATTTTGGATTTACGGTTAACCAGTTTTCGCATAACTTAGATATCTGCAAACGTTTATATCTCTATAAGAAAAATAGCTCAAAAATAATTGTGTGTCTTATATTATTATAATAGTATATGTGTTATACTAATTTAGTAACATTTAAGTGTCCCGTATTTTTTTAAATTAAATCTGGGACTTCTACATTAGTGCACATAATGAAGATGTGTAGTATAAAATAATTTACATAAATAGTTGAATGATGTAACACAAGGAATATATAATAAGGAAAATTACTTACTTGTAAAATATTTCTTCTCAATTTGAAAAAGCGTTTGCTTTGGATCGATCGATCGATGGACAATGTAAAAAATTTACAATTAAAGTTAAAACCGTCCGTAACCTTGATTAAAAAATTGACTGAAGATAACATATGAACATATGATTACACAAATAATACATGGAAGAAAATGTGCGATATGATTACGAAATGGATGGCCGCAAAATATTTAAATTCAAAAAAAGTGCGTGCGGTGCGATGAACTGTATATCAGAGTCCAGACTCCACAAATAAGATAGATTCTTAAATACATAAGATACGAATTTGATTTTTTTAAATCTAAAATAATGCAATCTAATACATAGATATATAAATACCTAGTGTAAAGAAGAATATCGAAAATGTACCCAAACAACTAGTTAGTTCGGTGACCCAAAATCAAAACAATATATTATGATAATCGAATAAATTAATAGATGATACAACCAGAGAATCATGTCTGTGACACAGATATCTATACTATTTGAATTGCGGACAAAAAAAAATCCTGGCAAAATAATCCATCATATATACCATATATATATATACCACGGACTAAGATACTAGTATCTTAGTCCGTGATATATACCTACCAGCTACCTAATATAATATAATAATATAGAAGCTGTAATATTTGTATTTATATTTATTTTATTTTATTACAGAATATTATGTTGATATTTAATATGCAATCATATTAGCTATAATTTATTTTAATTTTAGATAATTGTTACATATACAGTGTCGGAACTAGGGTTGGGGGTATACGGGATAATACACATAAATGCTGGCGTATTCAAGGCCTAACAGGGGATCTCGGTGGGGCCTCCCCACAAAACACCAGTTGACGTACCAGTTTCTTTTTATGTATAATAGCAATCGTTCCCACTATAGTAGACTACCAAAAAGTCCTAGGAAAAAAAGTTCGATGGTCTTTTTTACCTAGGACTTTTCTTCCGCGACTCTTTAGTGTGTATAGGTATATTATTTATAAACTAAAGTTGCTTTTGTTTTGAATGAAAATCTACACCGTTTGAGATATCGAAACCAAATTTTACACCTTTATTCTCTTAATTCTTAATCATGTCCTAGATGAGTTATTTTTCAAAATTCAATCTTTAAGGGGGAGGGGAAAAGAGAGAAATAGGTTTAGTAGCGACGGGTAATTCAGCTAGTAGGTATGTCTATAAATATATACCTACTATATGTACCTACTAATTATCACGTGTTACATTGTATCCATTAATAATAAAGTACCTAACATACTGTATACCTACCTACACGAACGTCTTTCGTCGAAAATGTTTTTGTTTTTTTAGGTTCTGTGGTATGCTCCATATCATAGACATATAAATATTACTCAACAACTGCTTTCGGTTTCTCTCTATTAATAGTTAGTCAAGTAGTAAGTGATAAGTATTAGTAGTAAATAGTTAATCGCTTAAAAGTGTCTGGACATTAGTAGTTATAGTAATCAATTGTAATATGTATGCTCATGATGATTATTGGTATGTGGAAAATAAATACGTATACCTACCTATTATATTTTTTTAAATTTTTTTATTCTATGTTCATGATAGGTATCTATTAACTTTACCATGTTAGGTACATGTATAGATACACAAAATTTTGGTAATAGGAAAAAAAGCCACAGGAAAAAAAAGCCAAGGAAAAAAGAGAGAAATTATTTTAGTTTGGATTTTATACATAATATAACAAAATAATGATAACTAAGTATTTTTATTACATTTCAATTTTCAATAACTTTCGGTTAGGTAATTATATTTAAATTGTACATGTCGTTTATACCATATATGACAAAATAGATCTATTTTGTCATGGTTTATAGTTTATACTATATTCTATATTTTATTTATTTTATTGTATTTTTTTTTTTTTTTAATTTTACATGTTAAAAATTTTTTTGTTATATTTATTTATCTTATTGTACATATTATTTTATGTAAAAATGTCACATAGGTATAATATACAATATAGGTACGAGGTACCTATTGTATTGTATATTTTTGATATTCCCGCCAATCATTTATATATTTATTCATTTAGTATTATCTAAATTCGTGATAAGAACATTTTAAATGATAAGAATTTACTACTTTATAGTAGATATTAATTTTCAGTTAATTTATAATTATTACTTATTAGTATAATGTTAGTCGACCAAATAAAGATGTTTAAGTAAACTATATTATTAATATTATTATTTTTCTCTACCTACGATTAACATTAAAGAGTTAGCGGTAATAAATTAATATTAGAAACCACATTTGAAACGTGAGTACCTACTAAAAAACAATTGCAATTAAATTTAAAATTATCATTCTCACATTAATTAAATTATTATGTATTTGCAATAGATACTACAACTTATAAGTATACGAAATTCATTTAAAAATGAGCTAATATCACAGAATATGCAAGTAGCATAGGTAATCAAAGATCCTATAGGTACCTAAATAATAATGAACTTTACATTTATTATTTCAGTATTATTTTATTTGTAATATGTATTTGATATTTAATTATAATATTCCAGTAATGACTATTAAAACTATTATGAGCAGTTGAAAACAAAAGAACATACCTAGTATAGTAGATTTCCAAAAATCGCAATGTCCTGGCCCTGAACATATTAAATAAACTTAGTTATTAATTGTATAATTTAGAATATACTAAAATAAATAATTAAAAATCTAAATTAAGTAACTCGTGCAATGATTTTCAAATTTTTTTTTTTCAGTGTTCCAAAAAATACTCAATATGTTAAGGCTTTCAAAAACACTAAACAAACGCCATTCAAATATTCGTGGTTTTAGCATTTTAAAAACTCAAATATCAAATAACATTCAAATTGGGCAAGAAATAGAAGGATTTATCGTTAAAGAAGTTAGACCTATTTCTGACTTTCAACTTACTGCACTGCGTCTTCAACATCAAAAATCTGGAGCTGATTATTTACATATCGACAGAAATGATACAAACAATGTTTTTAGTGTAGCATTCCGCACAACTCCAAAGCATTCTAATGGATTGCCACATATTCTTGAACATACTACATTATGTGGTAGCAAAAAATTTCCATGTCGCGATCCATTTTTTAAAATGCTCAATCGTTCTATGGCCAACTTCATGAATGCTATGACTGCTCCTGATTATACATTCTACCCATTCTGTACAGAAAATGAATCTGATTACTATAATTTAATGTCTGTATATTTAGATGCCGTATTTAATCCAATGCTACGAGAATCTGATTTTCGTCAAGAAGGCTGGCGCTTAGAACATAAAGATGTTGATAATAAGAATTCTCCAATAGAAATAAAAGGTGTTGTTTACAATGAAATGAAAGGTGTGTATTCAGATAACCAACAAATTCACAATGAACATTTTTTGAATAATATTTTACCAAGTAATACATATGGTGTGAATTCTGGTGGTGATCCTAATGTTATACCATCTTTAACCCATTCAGATCTTGTTGCTTTTCACAATAGATATTATCATCCAAGTAATAGTCGTTTTTATTCTTATGGTAATTTTAATTTAGAAAATCATTTACGAGTTTTGAATAAAACTTTTTTAAAAGATTGTTTAGCAGATCTATCCATTAAAGATGAATCCAAAGTTCCTAATGAAAAACGATGGACATTATCTAAACGCACACATGTTGCTTGCAGAGAAGATCCGATGATATCTAAAGATAAACAATCTTCTTTAAGTATTGGTACACTTTGGAGTGATATCACAAATATTCAAGAGACATTTGAGCTAGCTATACTTTCAAAGTTATTATTAAATGGACCTAATGCTAAGTTTTATAAAGCTCTAATAGAACCAAACATCGGAACAGATTTCAGCGCTGCAACTGGTTTTACAGATCAAACAAGGGACTCATTTTTTGCAGTAGGACTTCAAGGATTGAATACTTCGGATTTTGAACGTGTGGAATCAATTTATGAAAATACAATTAAATCAGTCATTCAAGAAGGTTTTGATAAGCGTGATATTGATAATATTTTACACTCAGTTGAACTCGCTATTAAACATCAGACTTCCAATTTTGGATTACAACTTTTATATGGTACTTTACCTATTTGGAATCATGATGGTGATGTTTTAGATGCAATGTGTGTTAGTGAGAAGATTGAAGTATTTAAGAAAAAACTAACTAATCAACCTAATTATTTGCAATCATTAGTAGACAGGTATTTATTAAATAATAAACATAAACTTGTTATGACTATGTCACCAGAAAGTAACTATGAAGATTTAAGAATTGAAAACGAGGTCAAATTATTAAAAGAAAAATTGGCTCTTTTATCTGATGCAGACAAAGATAATATTTATAAACAAGGGCTAGAGCTTCGACAGCAGCAAGACGCAATACAAGATATCACATGCTTACCATCTTTAAGCCTTGATGATTTAAAAATGACAACTGATTCAGTACCTTTTAATAAAAATAAAAAAAATAACACACCAGTATTCATATTTCCACAACCAACTAATCGAGTGACTTATTTTAGAAGTATATTAAACACATCACACGTATCAGATAATTTAAAGAATCTCATTCCGTTGTTTTGTAATGTAGTTACCAGAATGGGTACCAAACTTATGGACTATCGTCAGTTTGACCAGTTGGTAAGGAAGTCCACTGGTGGATTACAAGTTTCTCAATCTATTATAGACTCGCCTAGAGATTTGTTTGACATGAAAGAAACTGTTATTCTGAACTCTCATTGTCTGGACAAAAATGTGGATGATATGTTTGATCTGTGGAAACAATTATTTACTCAAGTAATATTTCAAGATGAAAATAGATTTAAAACTCTTGTACAAGAGGAAGCAAGTAGTTTAGCTAACAGTATTTCAGGCAGCGGGCACATGTATGCAATGTTATGTGCTACTGCTGGTATTAATCCAATTGATGCTCGACGAGAATTATGTGGTGGTCTTCATTATGTTAGTTCAATGAAAAAAATTGTCCAAATGGAAGATTTATCACCAATATTAAAAAACTTGGAAAAAATTAGTGAACAAATATTAAATAAAAATACTATGAAATGTTCATTGACCATTGTAGATGATAATTCCAAGGCAGTCAATGGTCTCGAAAGTTTTCTAAACACAATTTCTGGCAATTTTGACTTATCAAATGAATATAATAAAGTTATAAAACAAGAAAATAATGTCAAGTGTTTCCATCACATATTACCATTTTCTGTTAATTATTGTGCAAAAGCTTTACCAGGTGTTCATTATGTCCATAAAGATTTTGCTCCACTTCAAGTTCTTTGCAAGTATATAAGCTCAAAATATTTATTACCTACAGTCAGGGAGAAGAATGGTGCTTATGGCTCTGGTGCCTCATTAAGTACTTCGGGTAGCATTCAAATGTACTCCTATCGAGATCCAAAACCAGTTGAAACATTTAAAGCTTTTGACAATGCTTGTGATTGGGTAAATAAAAAGAAAATAACTCTTGAAGAACTAAATGAAGCAAAATTAGCCATATTCAAGGGAATAGACCATCCTGTTGCACCAATGTCAAAAGGTAATGCATTATTTTTTTATGATATGGATGAACAAATCAGACAACAACACCGTAATCGAATTATGAATGTAAAAATTGATAATGTTTTGGATGTAGCTAATTTGTATTTTTCAAATACAAATAGTGCCAAAGCTTTAATTGGCCCAGCAAATAATGATCTTCAATCAGAAATTGTATGGAAAGTGACTAATCACGAAAATTTATAAATTTTTATTGTTTTAACAATATTTATTATGTAGTATGAGGAATAAACTTATTTTTAATTTCAGATTCTTTATGTTGTTAAAAATAAAAAAATGTACTTATCTATATTGGTTAAATATTTTATGAATGGATATACTTATTATTTTATATTTTTGTTTATTTATTATGTCTTAAGTTGTGTGTTGATATTTCGGCTTCATTGCAAGTTCCATCTTGTGTATGTTCACAGCAGTAAGACTGTGACCACAATTCTGAAAATGGAATGGGTCATATATGTGGCATAAAACTGAATGCATGGATATATCAGAAAAATACAAAATAATGTACTTTTCTACAATATTATATATATTTTTCAATAGATACCTAATTTTCATTTTTGATTCTATAGTAAACAAATAATCTACGCTGTAAAAATAATGGTGACCCGATCAAAATTGTGAATTTGCTGATGTCCCTAAATTTACTATAAGAATACATTTATATATATAAATCGGTAATACCTTTAGTACAATACATTTTATATTTATGAATAAAAAATTATTATAATTATATACCTACACATTGTATACAATTTATAAAAAATAGTTCAAGATGTTGGAGCACCCTACTTTATCCCCATTAGAAATATACCGCTTTCAAAATATCTCAATAAATTTTTATTCATTAATTTAAAAAAAAAAAGTAAGTAGGTACCTATATATTATATTATAAAATAAGTGTTATTTTAACACTTTATCACTGAAATATTTTATTTAAAATTATTTTTGTTTAAAAAGATATTAAAAATTATTGTTAAACATTAGGTAAATCTCATAAAAAAAAACTCATATCAAATATAATTATAATTTAAAAAAATATATATTTATAGACGCTTAAAAATTATTGTTAAATATTAGATAAATCTTATAAAAACAACTCATGTGAAATATAATCATAATTAAAAAAAATATATTTATACATTTATAAATATATTTTAGTGATAACATTTTAAAATAAAGCTTATTTTATAATGTAATACCTACTATTTTTTTTTTTTTTTAAATTAACGAATAAAAATTTATTGGGATAAATTGAATAAGGGATATTTTGTATATGCCATATTTTAAATATGAGATATTTTGAGGGGGAACCAACATTGCCAAGTCTCACAACAAACGTGTGTGATGATAATATATTGATATTGATATGTACAATAGCAATATATCCTTGCTAGTTGCTTGACAGTTGTCATCAATTTCCTTCGTCATTTTTCACAGTGCTATTTAACAATTGCCAGACAGACGTCACCGAAAGATCATTTATTGTTAATTATAATTAAATTAAATTTTAATTAACTAAATGGTAAAAAAGAATTTGTCCTGGATACAACATTATATATAGTATAATAATAATAAAATAACAAATATAAGTAATTATTATTATATATGAAAATTAATATAAACTATTATCATACTATAATCAAACAGTAGGTAATGGCGGTTGGAAGTAGCATACGCATATTTTTATGGTGATTTAGACCTAAATGCCTGATAACATTTCGGGTACTTAAAATTTTCCTACTTTAATTCTGTAAACCGTGGTTTATTAACGGTTTATTTTGGACTATTTATAGCAATTTTCAATTTTGAGTCATTTAATTAATAATAGTCTTAATTTTAGGTTTTAAGACTTGAAAACTTAATACAGTATTTAAATTACCTACGTCATTCTAGCTACAAAAAATTAAAAATCGGTAGGTACAATATTTTTTAATAGCTATTTCATTTTTAAGAATAAATGTATTATTTTAGTATGAAATGTGTTCGAATTTCAGGGAAATAATTATAATATGTACTTATGTACCGTTTTTGGTGAATATTTCAAATTTATAGATGAAGGCAAAACAATTTTTGAGCTATTAATAGCAATGTTCAATTGTGAGTCATTTTATTCATAATAGGTATACTTACTACTTTACAGAAAAATTATATTTTCATAAATAGGTACCTACCTATGTAATTTTTGATCAAAAAAATAATAGTGAATATCAAATTGAAATTTAACGATTTTATCATATTCGTTTATAAGGAAAATTTTTTATGTTTTACAACAGTGGTTTACGTATAAAAAAATATAGTATAGTGGGAGCTGATCTTGTTTCAAATCCCTTCACATCCAAATAATTTTTGCACTTTTTCAACTTTTTTTGTTCATTATATTATATTATAATATTTTTTTTATACGTTCAATATATATCAATTATTTGATATTATCAATATAATTCAATATATCCACCACCAGTATCCTACCCAACTAGAGAATTGTTTCCACCCCCTACTGACCGGCTTTTTTTTACTTATTTGGAACAATAAGCTTGCAAAATTACTTTGACGACTCTACATATATTTCTTAGCACAGGGCCCTGGTTGGGACTAATTTGCGGCACTTTTATTTCTTAGATTCGCTATTATTATTAGTTATTATCTGAAAAAAATATAAATAAATATTTAGTATATATATCTCACAAGGAAACAGAGCAGGTTTTCGACTAATTTGATGAAAACTTTTTCTGAATAGAAAAATTTTAAAAATGTTTAACTAAAAAACTCCACGCTTGGGTATAGTAAATATTCTTATCATTCATATTTTATACACATTTTTACTCTGGGATTACTAAGGAGGAGTTGTAGTATAAAGAATAAATTACGTATTTTAAATTTCTAATGCAGTTAAAAGGACGCCATACCCAATGATTTTCAGTAATAAAAACCTATCCATGAAAAACAAACGAAATTACTTCTTAAAATTATTTTAGAATTAACACACCTATTAGCAAATGTATAAAAAAAACTGTTTTGGAAATGACCTTATCTCAATTTTTAAAAGTATTAATTAATAATAAAGTAAATACCATATAAAAAATTTAAAAATAAGGAATTTTTTTACATGCAATATTGAATAATATAATTAAATTATCGTGAAACACCGATGAGACACTTCAAAATATTGTCCTTTATATATTTTGTAATAGGTGTTTTACTTTTAAACCCATTTTTAAATGCTTTTTTGTTTGTTTTTCATAAATATTTTTTTGAACATATGTCTTGATTATATTACAATTAAAAGTGATGCGTGTATAGGACTATTTTTAGATAACTTTTAAAATATATTTTTACATTTTTTAATTGTTACATATTATTCATTTTGCAAAATATTTATAAAAAATTACCTATATAAAACCTCTTGAAAATGTGTGATGTGGAGGACATCCAACGCCCTATTTTTAAGGGGATCTGTATAGGCAATTTTAAGGAAGATTGGAGAAAAATTAAAATGTTACTATTATAAAATACTTAAATACAATTTAAAAATATTTTATAAAGATTCCTACGTCAGTTACATTTTATATTATTACATAATCTTGATATTTGCTTAGAGTCTAGAAGATACAGCGTGGCTAACTTTAAGGGGTTCTGTAAAGGCAATTTTAAGAGGAAAAATCTAACAATAAAATTGAAAAATAGTTATGTTTATATTAAAAGTAAATTAAATGTGGTCTGATATCAATATCGTTTTATCTTTTATATTTATTCAATTTTATGGAAAATATTACTTTCGCATTTCTGATTTATGTATTAATAACTCATGTACGTGTACTATACTACTATATACATCTGTAGGTACCTACTATAATAATTTGAAAACACCATATCCCGTAAAAAGATCAAATAAAACATAAACTATAAAATATAATGTAGCCGTTTTTCGTTATGTGCATTTAGATATTTTAAACATCTATTTTATCACCACAGGTTTTTTTTTTATCAAAAACTACTCATTCTAATTCCAACAGTCCGTCACGATTAGTGCTCCGATAAAGATTTTGAAAACATATATTGATAATTGATTCTTCATTACTTACTTGAGGGAATGACGAAACCACATTTTTTATTTTTATATTTTATATTATAATAAAAATATTTCAAAGTTTCCAAAATTTTCAATGATTATACCTAATTAACTAAAAACCATTAAAAAAAAGTGCTTTGTCATTCCCTCGTACATGTTATGGAAAAATCGAATTTTTTTTCGGAATTGAAATTGACGAATGCGTTGTGACGTTTTGTAGGAATTAGAATCGTTTTAGTGAAAAAAATCGAAATTTTTCGTTGTTGAAAAATAGAACACCGACATGTGATTGCGAGTGCGTATAATAACCCCTGTCCATTATCTACTAAAATCATAGTCTTGTCTGCCGCCTCGGCGAGCGGCGTGTTGTATCGTTTTTCGAAAACATAGTACCTATAAACGGGATATTAGCAGCTATAAAAATTGTAACTTGCAGGTGTTTTTGGTTCTAGATTAACTATAGGTACTCACTATAGTGTAGTGTATTATTATTATTATTTTTTTTTTATTGTGGGCATAAATACAGTTTAGCTTTCGTGCTCCCATTTCGTATACTTATTTTTTCAAACTGTGTATTCTTGTCCACCAAATTTTTTTAGTGCTTAAAAATAAAGTCGATTGAACTTACTTTAGAAGTTATAAATCAAAAACTTCAAAAATATCAACTTTCCCTGACATTATGTTTTCAAATTTAAAATGTATATTTTTAAATATTTTTTTTTTTAGTAAGTATGTGTATATTTTGGTCTGAGGAAAAAAAAGTCCCGGTAAAAAAAGACCTAAAAGGCTAAAAACAATATTTGGTAAAAAAATCAAAAATTTTAATAAAAGTGTGCAACTTCATAACATTTTAAAACTTTAATTTTGTTATAAAAAATATACTTATGTAAGTAATCATGATCGATTGTTCCGAGTGACTAGGGCGCGTAACAAATGATACTATATGATAAGTACCAAATCTGGACGTGGTTTTAGATTATATTTATTTTATTTTATTCTGATTTCAGAATTCTATAAACTATTTGTTAACCTACAATGTCCCTCTTGTTGTATCTATCATCGAGCGTACACGGGAGATTAGGTGACCAAATATTTCGCAAAAAGATTAAATACTAAATTTAAATTAATTAATTTAAATATTTGATTTGGGTTATCAAATTAATTCGTTTTTATTTAAATAGTACACGCACACGACACACACAACAAAATAATATAAAATAACAGGGTCAGTTTACAAGTATTGGTTTAGAGTCAAAAATATTGTCCGAAAGGAGGTGTTTATCACGGTAAAAATTAGTGTCATTATGGACTAAAAATCAATATTACATCTACATAAAACTAATAATTAAAATGAATTACTTTTTATCTGGGACTTTTTTTCCTACGGTTGGGACTTTTTTCCTAGATTCGTGTATTTTAATGCTAAAAGTTTTTAGATTTTACGATATTTTTGAACGATGTACATATACCTACCCGAATTTCACGAATTTACCCGAAATTAAATTACTTTGCCCTAGGGTATAAGTGTTACCTATACCAGACGTGGTTTTTCATAAAGAATCGGGGAATATTTGCGATTTAAACTGTTTGACTGAGCGCAGGGAGACCCTGCCCGGTCTCTATAGGTACCTACAGCCAAAATAAATTACACCTGAAACGAATTAAATTTCCTCTGTTACCCGAATTTACCAAAATTACGGGCTTTTAAAGTTCATTAATTTACCGTTTATTATGCGCGCAACCATAAATATTTTTATCGAAAACTACAAGGGAACGATAAAAAAAAACATATATATATACCTATTATGAACATATTTTTTTTATTTTTTTTTATTAATTTGCATTTTTTGAAGGTAGTATACAATAAAGCTGAAAAGCTCAGTGACGTATTTTGAGAAATTTTCCGGGTGGTGTCTAAAATATTAGGGACCTTACCGAGTCACCGACCCCATATTGGAGGACGAAACTACTACATTATCCCGTTTCTAGAATTCATAATTAACTTTTACAAACACAGGTATATTCAAATCTTTTTTATTTTTGTGTAATCAGATTTAATTTTCCTTTTTATGTGGGATAAAATTTGCTGATTTTATTTTGATTGTAGCACCGGTGTTTTATGTATGCATAAAATTAGTTATTAGTCTTTTATTTTATATGTGCAGCGTTTTCTTTATTATGCCATACCACATTCTTTTCTGAGTAAATTATACCTCAGAAGATGTTCTTTTCTTAGATACTGAGTAGTTTTAGCGTAAAAGTGAAAAATTAAAAATCAAGACTTTATCTATATTTTATTATGAGTGATTTTTAATCAAAGTTATAAGCTTTTGGTTAATAATTGTAAAATTAAATGTCCTATAACTCAGCTATTTCTAATTATATAAAAAGTAACGCTTATGAAATTCATGATTCTTAATTGTATATAGATGCATTAAAACTGCTCCGTTTCTCAGAAAGTGCATTTTCTGAAACATGTTTTTATAAAAAAAATGTTTGAACAAATACTTCTGTAGTTCGATTTAGATATTTTTATAAGAGTAGGTAATAATAAATCTGGCAAACTATAAGATTTTCAAGTCGGAGGGTGTCCAGATATGGAGAACACTCCCCTCCAAATCACATCACTTATAAAGTTATAAAAAATATACCTACTTAAAATAACGCCAATGCAGAAATTATTCGATTTTAATTAGCTCTTAATTGTTTTTTTTTTTTAAATTAGAATTCTTGTTCAGGTATTAGTTCAAATAAACTCAGTAAGATAATTCTAATTTTTCTAATCTAGCACATAGTTATAATCTTACTTCGAGTGATATGGAATTAGCTGTGCCATTAAACTATAAATCAAATGAAAATTCGTACACAGATAGGTAGTAATTATTACAAAAGTAAAGAAACATTAACACTAAAAGATAAAAACAATATACCATCCACATCGTTCCTTAATAATTCTGTAACTAGTTTATCACTGATCGAAATTGTTGATAAAAAAAATAATTGTAATTTGACAGAAAAAAATTATACTACTATGGAAATTAACAAAACTGGGAGAAGAATTGTAAATTTATCACGTTTAAAAAAATTTAGACAATCACGAATTATTTAATTGTGGTTTTAAAAATATGAATCTAATTGGGAGAGAGAAAATTTGGATTTAAATCGGTTTTTCTCTTCAAATGTTCTATGTATAATATGAGCAAATATATTTCAACGGAGAATGAAGAGTTCATGAGCATAAATACATCAGCGATAGCTGGTGTAATAAATATTGGAGGTGGTTATAGTCAATTTCAGGAAATTATGAGTACCATGGAAATACCAGTTATGAATGAAAAAACCTATCAAAATGAACATAACATCAGTGGTGGATTTGGGGAGGGACGCAGGGGGACGGAGCTACTCTTCGTTTTTTTCATGTTGAACAGCGTACCCCTTAATTTATTTATCAAGGAACGCAATGAACGCAATGTTTGTTTTAATTTTTATTTAAAATTTTTAAAAATTATAATTTATTTTTGGAAAAATCTTGAAATTACGAAAATGAATGTTTTTTGTCCTTATCACATAATTGGTTTTAGATAAAAAAACATGATATAAAATGTT
>JAIPRL010007236.1:0-24250 GCA_025469235.1 Pemphigus obesinymphae
AGAAATGTAATTTCGGTGGGTGGGGGGAGGGGGGTTCGCAGGCAGACGGAGTAGGCTTGTGGCCGCTGGGGTGGCTTGGGGCCGTTGTATTTTCATTTGGCCTGAGTACATTTTTAGAAGTTCGGCGCCACTTAGAGGATTAACTTAGAGGATTAGATATCTTAGATATCTTAGACCAAACTTTTAATAGTAATATCAGGGTCCTAGTATAGAATAGAGATAGTTATTTTTTTTTTTTATATATATAATAATAAAATATAATATACCTACTACTACTGTCTACTTACATTTTCTGCTTGAATCTTTCCACATAAAATTATTTGATTAGAATTAATGACTTGTTCTCCTTCGAGGAAGTTCCTAGAACTACTAGTGCAATTTGAATATATAAAAATAAAATTTAAAACTAGTAACATTTTGTGTTCAATAAAAATACAGTTCATACGACGAAAATCAAAATGAAAAAAAAATAAAAACTGATTTTGTATTTACCGCCTTGCACATATAATGGTATCTATCCTGCTTCGCGGCCATTTGCAACACAACCGTAGTGCCCCTGGTGTTATCTAATTCTCCCAGTGCTACTACTTATGTTTATATACGTAAATCTAACACAAGTGAAAAAATTGTAAATTTTGATATTGATAACCATAACAACGAACTGTAAAGACGGACAGACGTTCAATGTACATCTAATATACATAATATATAATATATATGTAAAAACACCCTGTATACTTTTAATACGGGTTACTAACACCATTGATTATAATATATTATTATATAATATAATCAATGCTAACACTTATGACCATGTACGAATTAAATAAGCACAAAGCCGTACAACCAAATGAATTAAGATATTGCCTATATAATACTCCTTAAAATCGCGTGGCCTGTAGATACATTTTTGATGTATGTCATATATCAGATATTAACAGTGAAGTATTTTTAATAAGTGCACAGGGAGAATTTTGAAAAGAACATTGTATATTAGAAATGGATAAATTTTAACGAAAATATATCGAAAAATTATCAAAATTATTAAGCCCGAAATAATGATCTATGCAAACAAACATGCACCACGACTTTGGTAAAGGGATAGTATTAAACAGTGATAGATAGCGCTACACGAATTCACTTTATGAAATAATAATATAAGTAATGAAATTCATTATTCATATAAGTAAGATTATTATTTCAAAATAAATGCATCATAAAATTGTATTTAATTTAAATATCATTACGAATTAATGTATACATTAACAATTATAATTCAAATTGTTTTATATGTGCCATATTATATGTCTAATATACTATTACAAAATATTTTTCAATTATTATTAAAACTATCTATATTGATATAATTTTTTGAAGTACAACAGTAGTAAGTATAACAAAATAATAAATATTGAATTTATAATATGTATAATTTTCAGTTTTTTCCTTTAGTTTTCTGTTTAACATTAAGTAAAATAGAAAAATAACCTTTAAAATATTAATTATGTAAACGATTTACTATTTCAATTTACAGAGATTATTTTATACTTTTTACCGAACTTATTTCTCCACTATTCTATCCAAACAAAATATGTACTCAAACATAAAAATAAAATCTGTATGCTAAAATATGTTCTTCACTTCGGTTAAAATTGAATACATTTAATTTAATTTTCGTTTTATTATCTATACTGTATAATATAATATAGTAAACAGTAGTATATTGTGTTAAGTATATTTTCTTATATCCCTGTAGTATCTGTCCATCATTTATAATTACTAGGGATATTGTTGGTTTGACAATTAATCATCATTATAATTAGTTAGTCATAGTTAATAGGTAAATAGAAATAGGAAAATCTAACAAATTAAAAGAGTGTTTTTGGTCTAATGTTCTTCTGCTTGTTTTTACAAGTCATTGTTATGGTAACCAATATCAATAATTGTAATTTTTTAATTTTTAATGAAACGAGGATTGTATTGGTTTTAAGATGATGTAGTTTGCTCTTTTTTAAGTCTAAACCTATAAATATTTTTGGGTAAATGGAGTCGAGCAGGAGCTTTGGAGTAAAGACATTTTTTGATAGAAAATTGGTTATATTGGTACCTACTTTGAAAATGTCATTTTTCAATTTTTTCTGTAGTTTTCTTAAGGCGGCTCTCTGCTGGATAATTTCAAGGGGTGTGTGCAGGGGCACAATCTTGGGGGTGCAAAAGGGTGCACTTGCATCAGCTGGAATTTTTGTGGGGGTGCAATACTATCATTTTGCACCCCCTAAATTTTCTATATTTACAATTTATAAACAGCGCCAAATTATTAAATATTTATAAAATAAGGTAACAACGATAATAGATGTCACGTGAATCATGATATCTATTAATTCTATGTTTTTGATTTTATAAATGTGACAGTAAACAGTTATTTTTTTATATTTAAGTTTTTATTATTTTTTTTCTACTGACGTACTCTATGGCACAAAATGAGCTGAAGCTTTAAATTAAATTTTCTTAAAGTATGAAGTGATAATTAAAACACTTGAAAAATATCCGAAATTGATATTTTATCTGGTTCTGAACCTAATTCTTTATAAAAAATATATGTGACTTTGAATTTGCGTTTTGTTTGGTATTTTTGAAAGATGCAATTATACATATACATAAATACATTTTTTAAGTATTTATAGTCTATAATCATGAATTATGCTGCGGTTATTAGTATGTCAAATCAAACTACAAATATTCTGAAAGAAACACGATTAGATAAAAAAATTTATGAAATGTGGGATACTGGTATAAGGTACCTAATTAAAATGTCAAAAGAAAATAATATCGAATCGCCAAATTAGGTACCCAGAAAAAAAACAAATACCATTGAGATTTGGAGAAGGTGGACGTCAACTCCAAAAAATGCAGATATGAGATTATTACCATATCAATATTTATTTTTCAGTATTAGATATTATTGTGAAAGAAATAAAAGATCGGTTCAAGCAAATAAATTAGAGATATTGAATGGGCTGATGATGTATTTTACTATTTACTAATGAAAATCTTAATGAAAAGTCTGGAATTTGTTTGTAAAACCTATAATTTTGATAGTTGTGAACTTCAATTAGCACTAAAAATGTTTAACAGAATGTTAAAATCTAAATAAACTAACTCCAATAATAATATATTTTAAAACAAATCAGATTATATGAAATAAGGTGGAATTAAAGACGGGTTTCCTTTGTTATCTGAAATTTTAAAACTATTTTTGACAATGCCAATAAACACAGCATCACACCAACGAAGTTTTTCCTGCTTACGAAGGCTTACCTCAGATCAAATTTACTATGGGACAAAAAAAGCTGACTAATATAGCTATGTTACAAATTGAAAGGAATCGAGTAATAGATTCTGAAATTATAATTGACAAATTCAATGCAACAACAACTATACATGGTAGACGCTTAAGTTTAATTTAATGTATTTATTAAGTACCTATCGGCCATAGATGATTAGATGATAATAGATGATTAAAACTTTAAAGTGAAATTCTGTAAGTATAATAGGTATTATAAAAATAAAAATAAAAAATAAACATGACATTATTTTATTATTTCTTCTACATTTATAAATTATTTTCGCGAAAAAATGTGGTTTTTATTTATATTTAAGGGGATCTCCAAACCACCATTTTTTTTAGTAAAAAAAATACTCATTCTAATTCCAATAGTCCAGCACGATCTGTACTCCTATAAAAATGTTGTAAACGTATATAAAACTTAAGGAAGCTCCGTGTTAGTTATTTTTTAGAGGTTTTATATAAGCAATTTTCACGATGAAAATGTGTGAGTGTATAAATTAATATTAGTGTGTGTAAACCCCGTTACCTGTATTACCTGTGTTATCCGTATTACTAGCATTGCATAATATATCGATAATGTTTGCGCGTGTAAAAAAGATATCCAATATTTTAATATTTGGTCTACAAGTATTTATGATTTTCTAATTTTATAAAACAATTTTAAGGAATAAACAAGAAAAAATATTAAAAAAATAAAAAGTCAATTAATAGTAGAAAAGTATAAATTTAAATAAGTTTTCAAAATGTTTATAGGACTATTCAATCAATTTCTACGATGAACAAAAATTAGGTATTTTAGTGTTTAAAATTCGCCCGAGGAAGCGTTCCTAAGCATAAAGAAAAACGACCTTTTGATATGTAGAGGAAATTATAAAATAATAGTTGTCATGTTTACTTTTTTACAATTTTAATAATAGGTATCTCGTATCTATTATCAATGATGAATATAAATGAGTTAATAAGTTAATAGTTAAGTTAATTTTAACTTTTTATATTTGATTTTTTTAAAAAAACTTAACTTATTTTAGGCTGTATTAACTTTTAATTAACGAGTTACTTTTAATTAAAACTCAGTTAAGTTAATTTTGAAATAATTGATACATTTTGATTTCATATTGTGTATATTGTCAAAATGGTTGAATAAAAATAAAGTTGTTTTTGTCGTTTCTAATAATTCTTATATTATAGGATATATTTATTTTCCAAAAATATAAATAAAACAAGAATGGCTATATATTATAATTTATTTAAAAATCTCCCTATAATAAAAATTGAGGAATATATGATTTCCCACCAATAAACAATATTTAAGTAATGAGAAATTTCTATTTGTTAGAATTTTTAAGAAAAGTGTAATATATACCTACTAATTAAACATTTTTATGAACCTATTTATTGTTAATTTTAATAATTATTATTATCATAAATACATTGTAGTATTGTCAATAATATTATGTCAATGATTATTAACAGTTTTAAAATGTTTAAAGTTAAAAATAACAGTATTTCCAAAAAAACAATGGATACTTAATTATACCTATATATCTCAAATGTTATAATGACTAAAAAAAAATTAACTTAACTTATGTTAATAAGTTATTTTTTTATCAACTTAACTTTTAACTTAACTTAATCGTTAAGAAAAATAAATAACTATTAACTTTAAACTTTAAAATTATTTTTCTATTAACTTAACTTAACTGAATTTAAAAAAAATCATTAACTCGCCCAGAATTGCCTATTATATGTATACAGGACATCACTCAGAATCGTCTTTCGAATTCAATGATTTATCTTTGTTTCCAAATTAAAAATACTAATTATATACATTATCCCGCCGAAGGATCGAAGAGTGATGGACCATATATATATATATATAAAAACAAATTGTTAATGATTTATTGTTTTATTAAAAAAAAAAAAAAAAAAAAAAAAAAAACTAAAAATAGAAACCGGGAATTCAGCATGCTCGTAGTTTGGGCTTTTCCTAACTTTTTTTCGTAAATTAAGAGAAAAAGAAAACATTGATTCAACTAGATTTTTCTCACGGATGGTTATAAATATAGTATTTTTTCGTAAAACCAAATATTAATGTAGGATTTTTTTTTTCGAAAAAAAGTAACGTACCGTTTTATGTATATAACGCATCTAATATTATTTGCTATTTACGCAAAAGAGTCGAAAAATTTGTTGACGGACTCAGGAAACACGTATAAAATATACAGCATTTTCAAATCGTATCGCTGTGCATGCAAATCATCTAACCGTCCCCGCAAATGCGTCGTCGTATAGGTGTTGTATTGTACGCGTATAATATATATATATTATATTATAGTCGTCTGCTATTATATACAGAATACGTCTTCGTAGTTTGATTAAACGATGTGTCGTCGTATAGGTGGCAATAAAATGCGCAATATATGTGTATTATCCAAAGTTCGGTTTCGTGAATATGCACGCACGGCAATATTTGAGTTATTCAAACATTCTGGAGATTCTTGGACCGAGACAATTTTAATATATCACCTTTGCAGATAATAAGGAATATATAATATATAGACTTATACCACGGTCGTGTGTTCGGAATCCCATTCGCGTCTTTCTTCTTATAGCTGCCTCCTTATATATTATGTGTGTGCATACGTGTATGACGTACCTACGTAACGGTACGTGGTCGCAATTAAACGGGTGTTTGTAAAAAAATTTTCATCTTTTCTTCAAGGTTTGTAATAACATTTTTGTTTTCAAACCGACCTTTATAATATGTATTTTTGAAAACCCATATTTAGCTTAACAGTTAAAACCAAACGTTGTTTGGAAAAAAAAATCACACAATCATTTTTTTTTTCATTTTATTATACTCATTACTCATACGCAGATGTATTCATAAATAAATTAAGAAAATGTAAATAATAATTAACTGTCGACCATGTTAATAATTATCAACAAATAAAACTCGAGTTTTAATACGGAAGCATATTTTTATTGGTAATAAATAACCATGCGATTAGTATGTTGGAATACATTTGGTTGCATAAAGAGAGATATTTAATATATGTAGTAAATCACGTTCCTCAATCACTCATTATGTATTTAAAATGATATTTCAACATTTCAGCAATAGTAGTCATTATAAAATAAATCAAGTTTTTTTTTTTATCAAAACTAACACTTTTTGGTAGTGAAATAGTACTTTCGTAATTTAAATGAATCTAAGTCTACAATAAACATTGAAACATAAATTATACTCCGTTTAAAAGATAAAAACGTTTTTGATGATTTTTCTATTTATTTTTCAGTTTTCTCAATTGAATGTTATTAAATATGCATTTTTGCGCTGCTATTAATGTTTAATACAATTTTGAAAAATCGGCTTCCAACAAAGCATAGTTTAACTTCTCATTTTTCAAACGGTGGTACAATTTTGTTTCTACAGGTTTTTAAAATTACACAGTAATTTAAATGCGTAATTTTTTTAAATAAATATCGTGATTACATAACAATAAAAAGATGGTACTAACATTGAACTATTTTAAAATTACTTTTAAAATATATTTAAATGTTTTTAATTTGTTTGATTTGATTTTTCTTAATATTTCATAAAAACTAAAACTACGTACTTACTACCTACACTTATTATAATATATACAAAATTCCTTAAAAATCGGATATTCTCTTAACTTTTAACAAATAAAAATACGAATGACAAAATTATTAGATAGAATGAAAAGTAACTATTTTTCTTTCTTAAAGTCGGTTGAAAATGATTGTGTTCTCCATGCATTTAGGCTAATAAGTGAACCATAAATAATTATACAATAATTAGTCCAATTTAAACTTTGAAAATTAATTTGAATTCGCTAATTTCTTTTCTGTTTTCTGTAGAAAAAAATAATTTTATTTTTTTTTCGTTTTTCGGTATTTAATTAAATTTTTTAATTTTGAAGAAGAAAAAAATTTAAATAACATTAACTTAATTAAAAATTAAACTAAAAATATATATTCTACCAAACATAGAATAAACATTTATGAATTCAAATTAGTTTTAAAAATTAAAATTGGATTATTTGAAATATGCTTACAAACGATTCCACGTATTTTCACTTTTCATAGTCAAAAATGTTTTTAAACGGACTGTCGGCGACTTGTGCATGCGCGTATGAAAATAACAGATACGAAGTTGTATGGGCAATTACGTATGAAGTGGAATATGGGTGATATACATGCAGTATACACTACTAATAATTTACAACACACACTGACACACCTTGTCTGCAATAAATTATTGAATTTCCTATACTCAACTCCTTGGAAATAGACAGCTTCCAACCCCCTTAACATATTTTTACCTTATTTGCTGTTTTTCTTCGGAGATATGTTACAAAACTCTTTAAATTTGAAAAGGTCCCTTCAGAATTTACTGTGGAAAAGGCAATCAAAAATATTTTTAGTCAACAATATATTATAAATTATAATATGCTATACTGTTAAGACGTGACTTCAGCTATATAATAATGATACTTAATACTTACATATTTAAACCGTATTCAGAAAACGAACACTGAGAATGCGTGCATAACATGTTTCGGGGAGATGTGTGTTTCTAAAAAACTGAATTATTTTAGTGAACAATAAAAAATACGTCTATAAAAAATTCAAGATTTTAAGATTATCTACATTTTTACAGAGAGATTTTCAATACAATTATTATTAGTCCAGTTATAAGACTTTTAAAAATAGAAAATGCCTAATCTTAATTAAAAGTCGTCTCGACTTTTAATAATTATATTTAAAATCACCCATGTAAAAATTCAATTGATTTACGATGTTCAGATTTGTATAGAGGTTATCAAATGCTAAAATCACATAGTTTCTCCGAAACGTTAATCTCCCGAAACACGTTTTGCCTAGTTTTTTAATATAATTATTTATCAATTCTTCAAAATAAAAATATGTTATTGGTATAAGATTATTTTTTAATCACTTTTGAAATGTATTTAAAAAATTTTCATTCGTGAGATTTTCAATTTTCTAAAATCATTTTTAAATTTTCCTATACAAAACCCCTTAAAAAAAGGGCATATGGCTTCTTCTTAACTATCTTATATGAGAAAATTTACAGGGCTTGAAACCGTAAAAAATATTTTGGTTTTGATTTCGATTTCGATTACCGGTTTTACATTTTCTTTCGGTTTTGATTTCGATTTGAAATACCGGTTTCAAAATATTTCGATTTCGGTTTTGACTTTGTATACCGGTATTTTATATTTTCGATTTCGATTTGAAATACCAGATTCAAAATATTTCGTTTTCGGTTTTGACTTTGTATACCGGTATTTTCAATTTTTAATTTGGATTTGAAATACCAGTTTCAAAAAATTTCGTTTTCGGTTTTAACTTTGTATACTGGTATTTCGCATTTTTTATTTCGATTTAAAATACGGGTTTCAAAAATTTTGGTTTTGGTTTTATTTTAAATACCAGTATTTTATATTTTTGATTTTAAATAACGTAGTATTAATTTTTACTTTCACACCGATTTTTTTTGTTTTTATTTTATTCATTAGATTTTGATTTAATTTATGTTTAGATAATCTTGATTTTTGTTTTGTAGTTTTTATTTTGCTTGCAGTGGTGTGAAAATGTTTATATACTTACGCTCCGTGGACCATGATTATAGTTACCTATCTACTGGCTACTTAATATTGTAGAAATTATATTATAATATTTCTTGTCTTGATCTGATATAGTATTCATTGATTTAAATTTTTTTTTTAAGCACATATTATAGGTAGCGAGTACTATATTCCAATTAGAAGGTAACTTTAAATCGTTCGTTCAATAACATCGAATTATATATTATTATCATGTGTTTGGTAAAGTTACTTATTACTATAACTTAAAAGTTGAAAGTACCTACTAAGTATTTATATTTAAGTATATATTTTGGGAAATTTTTTGTATTTTATTCACCTATATAATTAATTAACATTGCTGAATTTAACATGTGGAGATATAAAGTAATTATGGAAAACATTACTCTCCTCTCAGGATTACATACTTTCGATATTTGTGAATTTGTGATGAAGAATTTTATTCCAATTTTTACATGCTTCTTAAAATATTCTGCATATTGTACTTATCTACTGCAACGACGAAACGATCATTTTCTTCTTTAAAAAGGATTAAGTCCTAACTTAGGAATAGTATGAGTATAGTATAGTATATTATTATATATATTTCCAATACCGTTTTCTTTTTTTTTTTTCGGTTTCGGTTTTGATTTTGAATACCGTTATCCGTTTTTTCGGTTTTGATTTGGATTATCAATACCGTTATCCATTTTTTTCGGTTTCTAATTTGATTTCGATTTTGTAAAGATTTTAACCGGTATATGATACCGGTTTCAAGCCCTGAAAATTTATAATTCATAATATTAAAAATGTATATCTGCCTATAAAATAGGAAAAAGTCTTTAGAATACGGCAAATAGGGGGTAAAAGAACTTCTGTCGTCTGGTAGGATATTGCAGGTAGTAAATATACTAAATTTTGAGAGGAGCTCGGTGTTATATACATAATAATATTATTATGTACAGTATTCAATATAATAATTATTACATTACATTACTGTAAAAAAAAAATATATATATAATTTTATTACAGCACCATATTAATATATATATATACATTATTTTAATAGTACCTATATAATAACTATGGTGACTTTCTCTGTTATTTTTCCTATTTATATAAAAATTTATATTTTACTAAGTAACTAATTTTCTTTTACCTTGATGGAAATTACAAGAAAATTCTGGAATATTTTTAGAAAGTAGCTACCATCTAGAATGAATTCACTAAAAAATCTCTTTACTCTAAAAAGTTGTTTCCAGAAAAATAAAATAAAATAAATGAACATCATTATTCATTGTAAAACTAATAAATTCTTTACTCACTTAAAATCTAAAAATCAAAAAGAATCAAATTCAGTGTTATTAAAATTGTATTATATGTAATTTATTTGATGAAAACTAATTGAAAAACCTCCTTTTAAGTTTTTAAACGTAAGTTTGGACAACTCATATCTCTGTTATATCTGTCCGTCCTATACTGACACTTTTTCATAGTTAGGTACCTGCATATTTAGGAGTAGTGATGAGCAAAGCAAGATTATGACTATGGTAGTTTCAGTTTTGGTCTTGTTCTTGTCATCTCAGTCTTGATCATGTTAATTTAATATTGATTCTTTGTATTCTCCTTGATTTTATTCACTCAATAAAATATGCCTTAGTATTGATACAAAAATAAAAAAAATAGTGTACGTAGTTGATTATTTTCGATAACATTGAATATTCAGGAAGGTTAATCGTAAACCCGTTTACTCATATTTTCGACAATCATTTTCAAAAATAATATAATAGGTAATAACATAATATGTCATATACAAAATAAAATATAATAACAAAAATTCCGTAATATATAGGTAATATATTAAATTAAAAATTTTGTTTTATAAGCAATGCTGCAAGATCTTAGTCTTGAGTTAATATTATATTGCAAATATTTTATTGGTCTTGCGAGTACTAATATAGTCTTGATCTAGCCTTTATTGCAAGATCAAGACCAATATTGCTTATCACTAGTTACAAGAGACATTACTGATTATCCTTATATATTTTGTTCAGGGGCGTCATTTCAGTTTTCCACTCTTAGGCAGATAAATTTTAACATTTCACCGGGCTGTTTTAAAAAATATAAACATTTCTAAAACAAAAATATTTTAAAACTAATATTTATATCATATATGAATACATAATATATAGGTAATATAAGTGATAAATATGACGGCGCATTGGAGCATTTACGGAAGATCAATTATTAACACTTTAAAAGTTAGTGGTGCCATCGCACACCCTGCCATCCCCTAAATATGCCCTTGATTTTATCATCCATAGTTATTAGGAAGATAGAAAACGGGAATTTTAACATGCTCGAAGAGTTCTTTATTCCTAACGTCCGTCTGTCTATCTTTACATTCATTGCCGTGATTATCAATATCAATATTTAAAAATTTTTATACGTTTTGTTGGTTTTAGGTTTTTATACATAAATATATTAATTTAAACATATAGTTAAAAGTATTTTTGAAATGATTATAGTTTATTGCTTGAAATGCGTTTAGAAATCGGGAATTTAGCACTCTCGCGGGACGGGCTTTCTAAACTTTTTTGTAAACTATACATTTTGTAAAATATATTTTAAATCTCTGCAAAACAATGCCGACAATTATAATATGTACCTCAGCACCAGCTGTATAAGTACAATAACTCATACAAAATACGATACGGTTTAGATACGACGGACGCGATTACGATTATGTTATAGTTATTATAACCGAAAGTTGCTCGAAGGGGGTTGGTTTTGGCCGAGGGATCGATCGAGCCAATGGACGGGGACAAAATGGAGAACGTTACACTGTAACGTTTTTGTTGGAAATAAGCAAGCGCGCCATGCGGTTCGCACAAGCGCACGTTGTCGGAGTATCTACCTATATATGTATAAATTATACACGAATAGTACCTACGTATATTATATTTTATTTATATAGCCGTACAGCGATACAGTTTGTTTATTGTAACTTATTACAAGTAGCTCTTGGATTTATACGGTTTAACAAATCCCATAGTGTATAAACCTTTAAGAAAAAACGTTCAAATATTTCCGATAAAACAACCGATGTACAAATAATGCTGTAAATAAAAGTGGCGTATGTCTCAATATATGCGGTGCAAGTTGGTCTATTGTCCCTTTGGTCCTCGGCCAAGATAGTGTTGAATTATTATTTTAAATTTGAAAGCTGAAAAGATAAATCATTACATTCAATAAACGATTCTGAACGTGGTTAGGTATATAGTGTATTGTGATTTTCAGATTTGTAACAATATCATCGGTTATATTCAGTATGTGTATTGTTTTCCTCTATACGTTTAAAAAACACTAAATGTTAATTGAAAAGCAAATTTTTTTAAGTACCGATTGGAATTAATTTACTATCAGAAAAAACTTTTTGCTCGAAAAATCTATACATACCTAAATAAAAAATATACCATTGTAAAACAATTAATAGGTAGGTATAATATTCCTTGCTACGATCAGAATCAAAAATTATGCATTTTGTTTTTATAAATAGTAATAAATAAATTATTGCATATTATTATCATAGCTATTTATATACCTTTTTTGATATTTATTCCTAGACATGGACTAATAATAAGGGAAATGGTGTCATTATTATTTCTTGAAATATTGAAAAAAATATTCATCATGTAATGTGTCTTGTGTTCTGATTACCTATAAGGATTTCATATATTTATGTGATATACCTTGTATATATTTATCCAAATATATATTCATAATTTGTTGGATTTTAAGTTTAAAAAAAACTTCAACAAACTTTTTTTTTATAGCTATATATCTAGTGTTGTGAATTTGCCGATGAAATAAAATAATTTATACCGTCACTAACGAGTTTCAATACATTTTTGAAACTATTTAATAATGACCGATATATTGTGTACAGTGTAGGTATATATATATATACATATATATATATATATATATATATATATAGTAATATTATATATACTCGTAAAAGAGCTTCAACCAACTTTTCCGCTGCTATAATGATTTGAACTCGACTGCAGTGTAATTAAAAAAAAAATAATAATAATAATAATAACTGTGAAAATAAATTTCAACAATTTTTGAAGGTTGTCATTTGTCAAACAATGTCTTGAAAATTGAGTAATAATATGTTTTAAATGACTTACATAAAAAAGTTGAAACAAATGCTTACATTTTTTAGGTATCTACTATATTATATTATAGATATAAAAACATGTAAAATATACATTATCATATAGTTCAAAAACTTTTAATTTACGTGCACGTTATATGTATATTCTATATAAAAATAATATGTAAAATAATGTAAAATTTTGATGAGTTTTAAACTATATTTTGCAATCTATATGGACGATTTAGACAATTCGAATACCTATTGTTTCTATAATATAATTTATTCGAGTGTACAAGTTGAAGTTTTAATTATTACTGGAAATGTTTTGTTAACTTTTACGGTTAAATTTCAAAACTTTCTAACAGCGTTCAAGTTTCAAATGTTTTGGGAGTTTCTGATCAACAGAACTTTCCAATTGTTTCCGTACACATTCGAAGGGTGTGTTTTTAACGGGTGTTTTTTTTTTATTCTCACTAAAATTATATATATTCACAATGCTAAAAAACAAATCTATTGTTTCAATCAAAACCTACAAGACAAAAGAGTGTAATACCCGCCATTTTGTTGTGCCCAGCGTGGAACTTTTAACTCCCCCTATTTATAACCATCACAAATTATATTCTAACAGAAAAAAATGTATGTCAATGGAGGGAAAATAACGTTTAGTCGATATATAGTACAAAAAATAGGGTACTTGGTACACGAGTGAACGTCCCGCAGAGAATAATTCTTTCGAAACTATATAATGTCCCCCTACATTCGATTAAAACTGGTCTTTTATGATATTTTGTGATTTCATAGTCGGTTTAATCTGGTACTTCCGTTTGAAATCTTGATAAACATCTGCCAAAATATCTTATGTAATTTTAAAATGTATTAAAGTATTATAGTTATTATACAGGTAGGTATATAGTAATATATAGTCTTACTTTAATATAGTAATTTATTGCGTATTATGTTTTATAGACAAATTAATAATATAACATTTGTTCTTAATTGTTGATGTATACTATTTTTTTAATTGTAAATATAATTTTAATTTGAACATTTATTTATACATTTTCATATAAATATTGTAAGAAAGTTCCTATAGTATTCTAAAAGTATATTTTTTTCAATAAATAATTTGTACAATATATAATTCCATAAGTTGACAATGTGAAGTAGACTTTAATTAATATTTTAAATTAATTTTTTAAATTAATATTTAATTATGTATTCATTTTCGGGTATGCCATATGTACAAGCATACTTTTTTTTTGTTTACTTAGAGATGTTATTAAACAAGTTAAGAAAGCCCACTCTGAGAGTATGCTAAATAACCAGTTTCTAAACATATTTTAAACAACAATCTAAAAATATTATAAAACAAATCGAATAATATTTATCACTCTAGTAACCAAATTAACAATGGTCTTCGTAATTATTATATAATACAAATATTAGAAAATAAATAATATCTATTTCCCTGGTAACCTAATCAACAAACTCGTAACTATATGTACTAGCATTAATTATTATCATTGTAAACAATAAGCAGCCGGATAAGATGAAATAAAAAAAAATAAAAATCGGACCAATATCAAAGTCGATATGAGTAAAATTAATTTTGTACCAGAGTGTCCAAAATATGATAACATGGTAGCCTGATAATATTTATTTATTTTTGCTCATTCAACGCATAACGTGACTTATGCCAAAATAATCATATTAACGTATTATAATAATTGTTATTATTTTCATAATGTTTAATTAGTGCTCAGAATTAACTAAAAAAAAAAAATTTTTAGAAACCAAATACCAAATTTTATCCTAAAATCTCCTTCAATAATGATTAAAAAAAATTTGGTAAATTTTTATTAAGTGTCCTTGGTCAAAGTCCAACCCCCAAATTTTTTTTTTCAAACACGAGTCAGAAGTGGAAGGGTTAAAATATTTGGGATACTTTTTTGTGAAGTATTTTCCAAATACTATGGAAATACCATTATCATGTATAGTTTTTAGAATATGTATTCGAATACTTATGATAATAGCCGGTATTCCCAAAGTATTTTGTAAAGATCTGCAAGGGCCAGGTTAGCTCGGTCCAGACCTTAAAAAAACCGACCCATACTGAAATTGGACTGGACAGGATCAGGCTTTTTAATTTTTACCAGTTTTTTTGGGCCGGGCTTAAGCTTTTTTTTTTATAGAATTTTTTGAGGCAAAATTCGAAAAATAAGTTGGGGTTGAACCAAGGCATAAAACCGCTTTCTAAAATAGCGGTAATCGGCTCTGGAAAAATATTCAGGACCGTTAATCGGTACTAAGCGATTTTTTAAATACATAGATATCGATATACAGTTCTTTGAGTAGGTATTTAAAAAATAGGTGATTACCATTTATCGGTTAAAAACCGCTTCCTCATTTTTAGTAACCGCTTCTCGGTTTAAAACCGCTTTCTACTTCTCATAACCGGTTGCCGATTATAGGTAATAATAATATTAATAATATATAATAATATATTTTAGGTAATAAAGCTGCTTCTAACTTTTTAAAACAATTAATTACAATTTAAATAGGCTTTTGACAAACATTTTTAATATTTATGGCCATTCGTCGTCCAAATTTTTGGTCTCTGCTTTCCGATCTCGGAAAGTCGGAATATTTGTTAGATTATTAAAATTATTTAGAAAATATTTATTTTAACCACGGACTATATATACTTATATACCTCGCATATAATCTATATACTTTGTATGCACCTAACCTATATAATAATATGTCCATTGCTTTAAACAATATCGCCAATAAGTCGATCAGCTGATTAATCTATATAAGTACTTCATGTTTAGTACACAGAAAGCATAATATTATGATTGATGGGAAGTAGGAAACAATAACAATAAATAACATTGACGAAATTTTTTGTTATCTTAAATTTAATTGTATTACACCAGCTAAAAACAGTATCATTAGAGACGACTGACGACCCAAGAGTATATGATATATATATATTATATTATAGGTATTATATGTATATTTATAGCTATGTACACTTAATAATTAAATGTCATATTATAATACAAAATACAATAATAAGTATTATAAAATAAAGATTAAATTGTTACAAATAAAAATACTAAGTAAAAATGATAAAGGCATGAAAAACAAAACAAATTAATAATATAATAATATTATATAAATAATGATTTTTTTTTACGTCTTAGAAAAAGATTGTTACTTTCAACATGGATTATTGGTTCCGTTATAATTACCGGTAATGAAATAAAACAATTACTGGTAAATTAAAATCCCAAAATATAATTTATGGTTACCGCTTACCGATCCTTAGACTTAAAAATAAAAACCGGTTACCGGTTTTAAGCCCTGGGTCGAACTGACCTTTTCAAAGGCCAGGTCTAGACTTTTTTTAAAATAATAGTAATAGCAATGTACCTATTTTTTAAGTAGGTATAAGTTATAATCAAATGTAATCCCTTAAAAAACATGATGAAAAAAAAAGTATGATGTCATCTTGAATTTGTTTCGCTAGGTAAGGGCCTTTTTAACAATTTTTTTTTTGGATTGGACAGGACAAGTGTTTTTTTTACAAATGTTTTTAGACTGGGCTTTAGAAGAAATTTTTGGAACGGACCAGATTTTTTAAGCGCTAACCTTTTTTTTGGGATAGGACCGGTATATTTTTTACCACATTTTTTGGACCGGACCATAGGCCGGGCTTAAGAAAAAAATTGTTGGACAGTATATTGTTGGTCCGGTCTATAGTGTTTAGAATAATATTTCTTATCTAAATATACTGAATTTCAATAATGAAAATAATAAGTAGTAATTATATTATTATTTAATTGAACTTAAACAGTAAACAATGTATGTATAGAGATTCCAATTATTTTATATTCTGAAAGAACAATTTACGTTAGAATCAGATGTAAATATACTGAAACATTAATTTTATTATATACCTATAATTGAAACCTTAAAAATTATTTTTTTCAAGGAATAAAATATTTTTGCATGGAAAATGCATTCAAAATATCGTATTGAATATTTTCAAAAAAAAAAAGTATTTAAAAAGTATTCTGAATACCTATAGTACCTATTCCCAATACTACGCAAATCTGTTCAATGTATTATAAAACTTATTTAAAATGTTTTAAAAATTGAATCCATAAGGTTGTACAGTTATATTATGTACAAATATTTCTTAAGATTGATATTTGTGTGTGTGTATATTGTAGATAAATTTCCAATTTATTACTCCATACTTACTGGATTTTAAATGTTAAAATCATTAAAAATAAGTATAACATTTCTTATGATTTATCATAGTAATATTACTTTTATGTTACTATAGTATTGATGTAAATTTTAACTTTTTGTAATGATCATTCATCAACGATCTATATTGTAACAATAATTCACAAGTATTTAAAAAAGTATCTGATCATAATATATAACATCATAAAACATTTAGATGTTTTTTACTAAATTCTGTAATTAAAAAAAAATACTGTCTATTTAATATAAATATTCAAATATATATATTATATATATATTATTATTATTTATTATTATAAATATATATAGTATATATAGTATATATATATGTATATATATAGTAGTATACCTACTCGTAAATATTATAAGCCCAAGGTGGAAAGACCCTATTTGAGAGGGGCTGTGGTAATTCCAACTCCTCCTAAAATAAAATTATATTTTATCTATATAAATGCGCTATAACATTATATTTATTTATAGTAAATGATAAAAAATATGTATAAAATAGTTAAATATTCTATAAAGAAAAATTTGAAAACTACTCCCGAAAAATTTGTTTGGTTATACGGCCTTGAAAAAACTTATAACTAACTAATTAACATTCAGTCTTGTAAAGAATACTTTTATTTTGTAATCGGAATACATATTCAAATAAATGGTTAAAAAAGTATTCAGAATACGTATTCAAATACTTATCAAAAATCTATTCTGAATACATATTTGAATACTTTTATAATTATATTTTTTTTTGGTGTATTTTAGTTTCTATTGTAATTTTAGTCAGTATTGGAATGATTTGCCTGTTTGATAATTAATGTTCGATGGTTCAATATTTTACTATATAATACACATAAGACATACCTACTATCTGGAAAAAAATGTAGTGAGATAATACCTAGTGATGGGATTGGGAAAGTACGAAAAAAAAATATTGAGAATATGTATTTGAATACTTTTTACGAAAATATTTAAAATAGTATTTGAATGCAAAAAAAAGTATTCAAATACTTTACAAGACTGTTAACATTATATCATTATAATAAGTACCTTAAGACGTAGTACCTGATTCAGTTGTCTTTGTCTGACACACTCGCAACATAGTAAATTTGGGTTTTGTATTTCCAATTTTGTGAACAATTAGTTGAATTTAAGATATGATGACCTATTATCATAATTAATAAGAAGATCATAATCTACGAGTATAAAATTTAGGAATTATATTTTCAATAAATTACATTTTAAACAAAATATTCATAATTGAATTACACCTTATTCATATACTATTAAAAAACTTGAAAATTATATATTTATCCAAAAAATAATTCTTACATGTCATAGAATATAGATTATGTTCTCTTTATGAATTATGATAATAGGTATAATTATATTCTAAAATCAACCAATTGTTCACGAAATTAGTAATATACAAAATCCAATTTGACAATGTTGAGCGAGTGTCAAACAAAGACAATCGAGCCAGATATTATGTGCCCTTAAATGTAATTAATATTTATTGACCCGATAATATTAAGGGTTAAAGGTATACAAGTATAATATATATATAATGTAAATATATATATGTGCAATGTATGTATATACTATATGATGGGTTATCTGTGATATAAAAGTATTTTGTTTTAGGGATTTAGTGACTTCTATAATTATATATTAAAATTCTGGCTTTTTTACAATCCCAGAATTTCAAGATTTTTAAGAATGAATTACGGAAACCCAGGATTACCCCGAAATTTTGTAAGGAAGAATTTAAAAGGATAAAAAAAATATCATTTTTTTTTGTACCTGTATTTCAAACATTTTTAATATTACATTATTTAAAATTATAAATAATTTTTCTTAACATTTTTATCACTTACTATTAATGTTCTGAAAATATAAGTGAATATAAAACAGCAAAGCATCAGCTATATTATAATGTATCATCTGCAAGTCTACTTTTCAACTTATATCCAATATTCTACTCCTTAGAAAATACGCTCTGCGTCAATAACTATTAAACATATAGGTGTAATATCGAGTGTGTATGGAATAGAGCTGTATTTTATGAATTTATGTACTGTTTTACTGAATATTTTATTTTTTTGACAACCCGGAAAATGTCGGGGGATTAGTGATATACCTCTCGGGTATCGGGGGATTTACGGGACCAAAAAATGACCGGGATCCAGGGATCGCAGACTTCTGCTCCGAATGTTCGGTCCAACCGATGTCGATTTATGTGCATATGTATATATTATAATGTACTTAGTTATTCATAGTTTATCATTCAAATCGTCAATTCATAAAATGTATTTATTTCAATTTTTCGATTTTCTCTGTGTTGCAGTAAATAGTATAACACTAACGTTTAATAAGTGTTGGCCGTCGCGGGCACAGGGACAGAATATGTATATATATATATATATATATTATGTATAGAAATAAACGAAGGGATTACATATTATTATATTATGGCTATGCGTACACGGTCACCCGGGGGCTGTGGCGTATCGATGAGTCGCGTGCAAATAAGCCAGCAGTCCGCTCGAATACAAAAGCTATTAAATAAGAGCCCGTGCCATTAGCACACGTTACACAATAATATATTGAAATAAGTAACAATAGACACATAATATTATATAAAATATGGCGTATATAATAATGATAATAATAATAATAATAATAATAAATAATAACAATAACGTCGTGTGTCCGGAGGCGTTGGCCCGGAATTCCGAAAAGTCCCCGGACCCTCGCAAAACGTCCTATATATATATGATTTTTTTCGTTTTCGTTTTCCTTTTTTTGTTTTATAATCCGAGATCACGACGTAAATCTACTGCAGAGGACAGTGATCACGCGCAGACGTCCCGCGCATTTTATCGTTTGTTATAATTTATATTATTTAAATTTACGTTTTATATTGTTACTGTTTTTTACGACACGATCCGCGGGAGAGTAACCCTCTCGGGCTCTCCAAGAATATATATATACTGACTGCATATACGCCGCCGAAAGCAATACAATATAATAATACAGTATATATATATACGCGACCCTGCGCTTGATTGTAAACAAACTATTAAACAGGGGTGGTGGCGTTTTTTTGTTTTTTTTTTTCGTTTTATGTCTTTTGCGCATATAGGTACGTATAATAATTACTAATTAAGATTTATATATTGGGGATGGTGTGGGGGGGGGGGGGTGTATGCACATTTTTTTGCTCCCACATACAATTTCAAGTCCAATTAATCGATTTTTGTGGTATTATTATCAGAGTCGTAGCAATATTCCATAGCGCTCTTGGCTAAGAACCGAATTACCGCCACTAAATTGGTAATAAGGAAAAAAGGTCGTCAACTTTTTTGAGTTGCGCCCACATTCCTTAAAAATCTAGTTAATAAGCAAAATAAGAAAGTCGTCTACTTACTTTTACAAGATTTTGCCCTTTGAATTTTCGCCCCACCCCCTCTCAATCTTAGGGATCAAATTTAGGAATAGATATTACTGATTTTCTTTTTCTGTTTTGTCTTTGGCCTGGGCCAGTTTCGCCAAGCCCTTGCTACGGCCCCTCATTATTGTTGTATAGACGCGCGGTGTTACTCAACTATAATATCTCGGAGACCTCCTTATTACTTTTTTTTTATTGCTATATTTTTGTCCACCATAATTCACTTTATTCGTCCTCACTATTGGAATCTAAAGCCTACGAATGTATTCAAAACGCCGATATTTGAATCTTGTAATTGTAAGTAATTGACGATAGTACAAGGATAGAAAACAATCGAAAATAGAAGGTGGTTAAACACAATTTGTTAATATTTTTATTCTTAATAAAGAATATTTATAAAATATATGAAATAATATTGAAAAAAATCGACACCCATATTATATCCTCGATCCCGTAAATACGCACTGAATCATATATATTCGAGTATACATGTATATTTTTCTCTTCAGACCTTTTGTTGGTTCAGGGCCAATTCCGATTAAGCGGTGCCAAACTGTACGGTATCAATAGGTATAATTTTTAGGTATATTCTTTTTTCGGCACAGTTAAAAAAATGCCAAATACTAGGTTTTTTTTTAATATGTTTGTGTGTCGTGTACAGTTTTAATATTATTTTGATCATTTTTACAAAATTGTATAGAATATATATTATGCAGCGTGAAACTTTATTATGATTTATAATCCGCGAGAAGTCATTCTGGAACGAAAAAATATGCAATCGTAAAATAAAAACTTCATCAGTAGATACTCGATATTATTAAATGTTCATAAAAGAAACTATATATCAACATGAGGGTCTTAAAGGAGTAAGAGAAACATAAAATTTTCACTCCCCCTCCTCTATACGTAGAATATTAACTAAAATATATACGAAATTATTCAGTGTGACCTATAATTATGTCTCCTTTGACGAGCTAAATATAAAAAAAAAAATATGATAATATTAACATACAATGAATAATCAAAATAATTGAATTTTAAAACAAGCTTCATTAATGTTTTGCCGACTATCATCGTGTTGTATAATATGGCAAATACCGCAGGTTAATTTATGTAGAGTATATATAATCCTTATATTATAGTAAATTATATTTTTTTGTATTTATTATTATTAATTTACATTTATATTTTGTATTCCAATATGTATAAATACTACTTATGTCTGATTAGTTTTATTACTTTATATTATGTCCGTTGAAATCACGTTTTAAGGCACTCGAGGTTTAAATACAATAAAATGATATCATGTGATACCTGTACGAAATTTAAATAATTCTATTACACGATCAGACGTGGACTAGTGAACAGAGATGTGGGATGCTATATATTGTTTTAGGGAAATTTTTTATATCTAGTCTATACTAAATATGCTAAGTATGACAAATAATATACAGCTGGGGCAAGAGAGCTGTAGTAGCATCCTAGCACCCCAGCCAGTCCGCGCCTGTAACACGATTATTATATTTAATTTTTTAGTTTTTACCATAACAGGTTAATAGAAGTTATTATAGATTATGCAATACCTGGTAGTTGATACGTACGTATAGTATAATTAAAATAGGAACGTTATTGTCGACTATATTATAGTAGTTATGATTTAAGAAACAGAATAACGAATTATAATGTATAATGATATTATACGTAAAAAATCTTGAAAAATATTTACATTGACATATTACAATACATACCTGTATATATAATATAATTTTGAATGTATGAATACGTATTATTTCACTTATTCAAATAAGTATAAAGGATGTGGAGAGCGTGCTTGAAATGTAACCGAAAACCATGAAGCAAACCGGATAATGGCGATGTGTTTCGGAGGGTGTGAAAATTAGGCGTTTCTGCAGCAAACATTCACTACCCTTTCATTGCTACTGTTATTAATACGGCAAACATATTTGATACAATGTTCTTATATACCTACACCCATAAACATCCGCAGAGGGACTAAACTTGTACGGATTTGAATAGTAATAATCTTGAAAAAAAAAAACCGTTAAATATCGTATAGATACTGTAGAAATGCACTGAGTATATTTATGGACTCAGGGCTATGACTATACCTATAATAAGAACTATCTTCTTTATCTTTTTAGTACCAATAGACTAAAGTAGGTACCTACTAATAAGATATGTATGAATACACCTACTTGTATTGTATATATTTTTATTCATTAAGTCAATAACCAAATAAGGAGTGAAAGTATACGGTATAATAAACTAAAAACAAAAAATGACAAACAAAAATTAAGTGTAAACATTTTCAAGATTGAAAATAAAAATTTTTTGGTTTATGTTAGAAATGACAACATAATTTGTTGAAAACGTATACGAAGTTAAAAGTGTATTATTTTTATAATTTGGGCTTATAATAAATAATAATTTATTATTTTTAAAATAAAGTAATTTATTATTATAGTATACTTTTCAGAAGCAAAAAAATATCAGTTGTTTCTGGAATAATTTTAAACTTAATTGTCAAAGGAATTTTGGAGAATATTATTGAGTCCATTTATTAATTTATATACAAAGCTGAAAGAAAACATAAATGTGGTCTATAAAAGAGAGACAAGGCAAATACGATTAGTTAATTGGTAGATAAATCATATGTATCTTTTATGTAAACATATTACATAGTTAAAAAATATTAATATTACATATTACATATACATGGTTTGAAACCCGCACTTATTGAAAACGGTATCATATACCGGTTATAACCTTCACAAAAATAAATTTGAAATTAAAATCGTTAAAACCTAATAATGGTATTGTAAATAAAAAACGAAACCGATAAAAACGAAAAACAATATTGAAAATCGAAACCAAAAATATAGATAACGGTACCTATAAGTAAATGAAGTCGAAACCGAAAAAAATTAAAATTGAAACCGAAAAAAATGAATGACGGATAATAATATTATTATTAATTAAAACTGATAAACAAAATACGGTATTATGAATATCAAAAACACATCTGCATATTATACTGCAGAGTCTCGAGTTACATTATATAACACGAATAATAATTGTAATATTGAGTCCTAAATATTGAATATTAAGTACAAAATAATGTGACAAAAATTTCAACTTTTTTTCACCAATTTTGGCTATCTATAGTAGATTTTGAAATTTTGAAATCATTATAATAATAGTAGTTTTAGGCCCCTGTGGAGGAGGCTAAGAATACCTCCACGGTTTCCTCATGCCTGTCGTAGAAGTCGACTAATTGAGGTTGCGTCAGGTCGACAGCCGGCATAAAACTTGTCAAAAATTTATGAGTAGTCTTAAAATGGATATAGGCG
>JAIPRL010007237.1:0-22920 GCA_025469235.1 Pemphigus obesinymphae
TTCTACCTACTGCCCAACATTCCGTTCCATACATCATTGCAGGTCTCACCACTGCCTTATAAAATTTACCTTTTAACCTAATAGGGATTCTTTTATCACACAGAATACCTGACACTTCTCTCCACTTTGTCCATCCACACTTAATTCTGTGTTTTATATCCTCTTCGAAACTCCCATCATTCTGTATAACGGACCCTAAATACTTGAACCACTCCACTTCTCCCACCACATCCCCATTTAACTTTATTTCTAGCCTTTCCCTATTCCCTCTATTTTCCCTTTCACAAAAATCATACTCTATATATTCTGTTTTACTCCTACTTATCCTTTTGTCCTTATCCTACTCCTATTGGTTCATTTAAAAAAGAAGGTAAGGTTGTTTTCATGTATTTGATGAAAAAACCTTCTTTGAAGATCAAAATGTTATTTATTAGTTAAAAAGTATATGTTAAACTATGTTCTTATAAATGGTCAACAAGGCGAGAGTCAATAGCTAGCTAGGCTGAAATTAACTCGTGTCAAGTTCGTCTTGTTCTTATCACTATACTATATACTTTCATCAGGCGTCTTTTATAATGTATAAAAATAGTAAAAATAAGTATTGAAGAAAAATACCTATCGAAAATTTTTTACGTATATTATATATTATGTGTTATATATGTATAGTAATAATACGTATATAAGACACACAATAAGACAATATTATAATATGGCTAAATCTCCCCCCCCCCCTAAGATTATAGAGCTAATTCTGCCACTGATACTGAAGTTGTTAAGTTATAATTTAATTTAGCATAGATTGAAATACGCTAAATCTAATGCATGACATAAGTTATAGTTAATTACTAATTATTTATTCCTCTCTCTCTTTTTATTATTTTATTGTACATTTTTAAATTAAATGCAGCAAAAGAAAAATGCTTTGATTAGTTAACATTTTTAAGCAGTGACCAATAGTAAATATAACGTAATATAAAATTTACTACCTATATTTTAATTTTATATTGAAAATGTCTTAATAAGTATAATACGATGATGTTAGTTTGTACTTCGATACCACAAATTATTATATATTATAAGTATTAACTGTCTACAACATAATATAATAACATATATAATAATGTAAATTGTTTGCAAAATATTTTCAAAATATTAGAGTTGGTCCGGAATCGATCGGACAACGTGGGCCGGACAACTTTGCACGCGTTTACCACGTAGGTATGTTAACATAAGCACTTGGCAACTACCTATAATATATTATCTAAGTACATTCTTTATACTTACGTAGTTTAAACACATTTCCAATTATAAGTATTGAACATATATTTAATATGGCGAATATGACTCCAGTACCCTGAAAAATAATTAATTATTATATGTTATTTTGTTGACCTTGTTGTCCATGGTTAGGTTCACAGTTAGGTTAGGTTAGGTTATATTTATATTTAATATATTATTATATTTAATTTTTTTAATATAATATAATTATTTAAATGATGATTATTTAAAATTTATAGTTGTTGTTATTTTCACAAAAAATTTAAAAAATATATAGGTAAATAAAAATATATTGAATTTTTTTGAGTACTAACTTCTACTCGAACTATGAAGTAGAAATTTTGGCAAAATAATACAGTTAATAGGTATGTTTCCTAATAAAGCCTAAAAGAAAATTCTCAATATCATCTTGAAACCATTTATAATAAAATAAATTAGTAAATTATTTTAGTGTTTCTTGATTTTTTTTTAATGGTTAATGTGACTAAAATTATCTTGATACCTAGTTCATAGAGAATATTGTGTACTATGATAATAGTTATTTGTAATTTCAAATTAACTATAACGTTAAAGATAATAAAGGTAAAAAAAAAAAACGATAACCTAACCATTTTACTAAAATATTACATACATCCGGTATTTTTTTAATTTTTTTATAAACTATAAATTTTACAAAACACTGATAAGTAATCTTTTTTTCTTATATAGTTCTATAATAAAAGTCCTTTAAAGTTTTTGCGTAACTTTAAAATTTACGAGAGTACACGCAAAAAAATAAAATGCCCCCATATTTTTAATAAACTTTAATTCAATTGAGCATAGGGAAGTGTTTGACTTATCGACTCAAACTTTTCACTAATTATATTTTTAATAAATAGAATAAAATGTAGGTGTGCCGTCATAAAATATAGAAAGAAAAAATATTCCTTTTACTTTTGGATCACTCTAATATATACCTACCTATAACCATTTTTCCACTCGTAAAATATACCTCGGGAGATTCAACTTTTTAAGAAACTCAACAAATTTGGTATATAACAACTTCTATAAAACAATTGAGTATCGTAAGATGCTCTAAATTTTTACCAAATTACCTATGTACAAATTTAAATCTTTTTACAGTATATTAATTGGTGTATTGAAACATAATTAATTATATATTAAATAAATATTTATTAGTACGTATACAAAAAAAAAAAATTAACCTATTACTTTCAAATGCATCAAAATCCTTAAAGTAAAACTGGGCGCATGCTGTATTTTTAATGTTTTATATGTTCACTATTTATTTTTCATGTTTCATGTATTAAATTTATTATTATACGATAAAATAAAACATACACTTGTATTTAGCAAAACACATGTACTTATTAATATTATTTTAATTTTTCAATTTTGTCGAATATAACAAGAAAATATAAATAAATAACTTGAACCATGTCAGTGATGCCTGTGGAAAAGCATGGACCTCCGCAACGTCACGTGATCATGTAACATAAAGTTAAATTAAAACATACATGCAAATACCAATAATTATAATTTAAATAAAATATTTTAGAAAACACAAAAAAAAAAATTAAATATAAGTAAGTACACTGTAATACTGTTTGATACAGACTCGTGAAAACTTCGTTAGAAAACCAAGTAGGTAATAAATTACTGAAATAAAGATAAATGATAAGTTACCTACATCATTACAACTACATTTTATATAGGTACTATAGTATTATTAGATATATACTCTAAAAAAAAAAAAAAAAAGAATGATTCGTCCACTATAGATTATTGAAAATATGTTCAGATATAATTAATATTCCAATAAGCCAGATTTTAGTTTGTATTGCTCATAATAATACTCTAATGTTTTATTTTATTTTTTGTATGTTTTTTAAAATATTTTATTTTAATTTAATTTAATTTGACTTTCTATAAATAATATATAATATATATAATAATAATAATAATAATAATTATAATGTAAAAATATCCTAAAATAATTTACATATATATATATGCGACGAAATTACGAGCGACCAAATGTAGAATGCGTCGAAATCAAACGCGACGAAATGTCGTCCAATTGTCGTGCGTCAAATAACCGTGTCTAATTGATGCATGACGAAATTACAGCGATGAAATGACGGAACTTCGATGATGACGTACTTCGGGGTAGCCAAGGAGAGAAATTGCCCCCCAACCACCTCTTCGGTGATCTATTTTTTAAAGAGTTGTTATTTAGATTATTTAAAAAAAATTTAATTTGTAAAGCAGTGATGAGTAATGCAAGGTTAGAATATCTTATTTTAGCATCAGTGGAAAAATAAATACTAATTATATTATGAGTTTAGATGAAATGACAGAGAAATTTGCAACTCGAAACAGAAGAATAGATATAGAATAGTTTAAGTTAATAATCAAAATTGTTTAAAAATTGATAAACTGATAAAATTATACTATTAATATTGTTTTTGAAGAAGTAAAATAATATAAAATAATCTTTGATGATATTGTTAGTTATTAAATATTATTTATTATAATTAGATACATTAATGAATTATTTTTTAGGTCTACATTATATTAAATGTTTATGTACATTTATATTGAGATAGTAATTAAATTAGTAAACTACACCACATTTTAATAGGTGACCCAATCTTTTGATGCATCGCAAGTAAATGTTTTCAATATTAAAATATTTATTGGTCATTGCCCTTCCCCCTCAACTCTAAAATTCTAGCTATGACACTGCAAAACAACAATTACAAATTACAAACAATAATTATATTGTTACTTAATACTTTTATTCCAAATACCCACGAATAACACCAGCTTGTGGAAGTTTTAGAAAGAGGTGAATATTAATTATTATACTAGTTAAAATATAGAAATATAGTTGTGTTTTGTCATATTAAATTATTATATTTCAATACTTGGAATTTATTTGGATGTATTGTTTCATGTTTGTATCTTTTATAAATATATAAAACAATACTACGAAATATTCACAATATTGGGTCTACTTTATCTGCATTACAATAATTTTGTTTTTGACGGTGAAAACTCGTCAGTTTGAAAGTAACTATATATAAAAGAAGAAATATATGGTCAGCGATAGATAACAATTATTATTAATGAGCCAATTTTTAGTAGAAATGCACAAATATAATACTATATAAATATTTGAGTATTTCAAACATAAAAGCATAATATAATTAATTGTGTGTAAACAAAAGTTCTACTTTAAACTATATTATAACCACAAGTCTAATGTAACCATAACTATGTAATTTAGATGTATAAGAAATATTAATATGAAATAGGGTAAAAATATTTATCCGCTCTTAACTTTAGAAATGTTTAAAGGTTTATGTAAAAAAATAGCAGTAAGATAATTACTTCAAGAGGATGCTACTCTGACAAATGTTGGTAGAGGAATAGTAATTTTGTAATTTAAATGCTACTAAGTTTACAACAAACATTGAGAAATACATTTTACACCGTTAAGAATATAAAACTTTTTCGATAATTTGTCGGAATTAAACTTTCAAAATAATTTTTTATTTTTATATTTTATACAATTCAATATTTACCTAATACGCCTTTTTCTATGTGATATTTTTAATTTTTAATAATATTTTTAAAAATCTGCTTCCAACCAAACATAGCACAACATCTTATATTTTATGTCGTCGTGAAATTTTATTTCTACCTTTCATTTTAAAAGTATCACGTAATTTAAATTTCATGTTTTTTAATTTATATCATGATAACAAAACAATAAAAAAAAATCGAACTGACAAAAAGTTATTTTTAAATTACTTATATAACTAATTACTAATATATTTAAATATTATTAATTTGTGTCTATCTTTTTTCTTAAAATGTCATAAAAATTGTCGATACAAAATTCCTTAAAAATCAGGTGTGCTGCATATTTTTATTGGGCCCCTTGTAATGATTGCCACCTAAGCCTTTTTCTTTAGATCCGCTACTGTGATATAGTAAATAATTTATAAATATAAATTTCAATGTTTTAGGATGTTTTAGATATATATATTTTTTTAATAGACCTCTTCAAAGTACCAAATAAAACCAATTTTATCCAAAAAAAGGTTTTAACTTGAAAACTTCTTACTCGATTTCTGCCAAAAAAAGTGTATACATAATTAAAAAATTAAAAGTGTTTATAAAACCAATACAGATCTTGCTATACTCGGAATCTCTAATAAGTTAATTTAATTTCCATTATAACTTTAAACTTAATTTAAGATATTAAGAAATACAAAATTATTTGTCGTTCAATATTAACTTTGTGTTAGATTATATATTAATTTAACTTGACTTATTTTTCAATTAACTTACCTTGAGTTTTGTTTTTGTATAGTAGTTGAACTTACTATGTATAAGGTAGTTATGATCCTGGTTCCTTTGCGCACGTCGATAATACTGAAACAACATTTTGAATAATTCCCGTCGGTTATTGTTGTCATGGTATTGAATATTATTCCAATTTAATAATAATTATAAATTAATTTAAATTTTTGAATACTAAATATATTTTAAGAAAATTTAACTAATGATATGATGATTGATACGTAGTCTAAACAACTAAAAATCAAAAACCACATAATGGCTATAAAATTGACATAGGTCCGAATGACTGAACGGAAACAATAATAATATTATTTATAATTCTTATGTCAATATTTCTATAATAATAACAATATGATACGTCCTTGTGACATTGTACTCATATATGAGCGATAGTTTTTAGATAATTTTTTATATAAAAATACTATTTATAATATTAAAAATAGCGATTAATCACGAATTCGGAATAATAAGCAAACAACATAAACAATAGGTAAGTACTTGTAAACATAATAATATATTGTGCACATATAATTGTGTCGAGCTAATATTATTCCAGTATTTTTTTCATAATGAGTCATATAATATTTAGTGTCACTGAAAGTAAATATGCCTAGTAATTAGCTCATCTTTTTTTAAAAAAAAATTTTAAGCGTAACACATACTTTATAGTATAAATCCATATAACTTATTATTATAATACGATTAGTGCATTTATAGTAGAATTCAGAGAGTAGGTACTAAACCGAATAATTTAAATATTACTCGATGTTTATAATAAGATTACACATTTTAGGAGTCGTGGAAAGGTGTGTTGTTTTACATTAATAATAATTATTATATTTAAATGTTATTATTTCTAATAATTTCGTGAAATTTTCCTATACACAAACTTCTTGAAAACGAGTGTTTAGAGGTATCCTAAAAATTACTTATCACTATAGAATTACAATTTATAAGGAATTAAATGGTGGAAATATAAATAATTTAATGAACAAATATTTATACATATCTTGGGTTATAAAAGAAATTTTGAATAATAAATTAATATTATTATACGATTACAGTATATAATATATCATGATGTATTATGTGTATTATTATTCAATTATATATTATTATACGGATTAGTATAATGTGTTAATACATTATAATAGACTACCTGCTTATGCAAAAATATTGATCGTTTATAAATTATAGAGGTACGGACACAGAGTAAAAAACCTAGAGAATAAACATTATTCTGTGATACAGATATTATTTGTTATATCATATAACATATTGAAAGGTAGAAATATATATTATATTATAATAAAAAATTATTAACACTTCTTTGTTTCAAGGGGGATTTTCAAGAAAGGTCTTAAGAGGATGTTACACCACTGTTTTTCTGCGCGTAAAACATGCTTTGGCAGATACATGTTCCTGAAAAACTGGGTAGTTTTTGTGTACAATAACCTCTATATTAAATTAAAGATCATACGATTATCTAAATATTCACATGAGCGATTTTTGATAAAATGATTAGAAAATGAGTTATAAGACTTTAAATTTTCTGTTTTTCAAAGTCTTATAATTCGACTTCTAATAATTTATCGAAAATTGACCATGTAAATATTTAGATAATTTGATGCTCTTTAATTTTGTATAGAGGTTATACATTAAAACGGTAAACGGCAAAAAAACCAAAGAAAAAAAAACCAAGGAAAAAAACCAAATTATTTTTTACAATATTTATTAATTAATTATAAATTATAATATACAATGCATTGTTAATTACTTATATAAATCACAAATATATATATATATTTATATAATATATTATACAAATATAATATATACCTACATGTAAGTTATTATAAAAGTTAAAAAGATATATTATAATGTATCTACAGTTATATTTCAATAATTATCCATTTTTAAATGTAGGTATACCTACAATTTTTTTTTATTCATTTTTGATAGTAGTTCAAGAGTCTTGAAATTTGTATCATGTCAATGATATAAATACACCTATAGTGTATTTAGATAGGTACAGGTAGTATATTATATTGGCAGTATAGTATATTTGGATTTATTCTAAAAGAGATCTTTCAGATAATAATTTTGAAATGCCAATAAACTTATCAAATTTATGACATGGGGATTTTAGAATAACTATTTTTATATTATTGTGGTTACAGTATTATAGTACCTTTTTAATTGTATACTGGTTGCAGTTTGCAATGTATTGCTAAGTTTATTTTTATTGGTGAAGTTTTAAATTTTTAAATATATTTTAACTTATTAAATATACTGAGTACTGACTCATATAATTACCATGGAAATAATTACCTCCAATAAAGGACAGGAGAAATTATTATTTAATGGATTTATGTATGTTTTGAAACACCAGGGGAAAAATCATTATACATGGAGATGCAATAAAAAAAGTTTCTTAAATTGCCCAGCCATTCTCCACACTATAATTTTTAAGACGGACCCGACATTAAAAACCACGCATGAACATCCTGCCGAACCCGCAAAAATTGAAATTGTGAAAACAATAAACAAAATTAAGGAGACTGCAAAGTGTTCTGGAACTAACCCATCAGAGATATATGCTAATGCGGTATCTTTTGATATCTATTGATTTTGAACAAGCAGTCATTACACCCATTAGAAATATTTTTGGACAACATGTAAATATACAAGGTTGTTTTTACCACTTAACACAATCAACTTATCGAAAGGTTCAGGAATTAGGATTACAAACACAATATAGAGAGGATCAAAAATTAATTGAATTTTGTGGGAAAATTGATGGACTAGCCTTCTTACCCGTTGAAGATGTTAAAGAGGGTATGGTATATTTGAAAAACATTGTTCTTCAGGAAGCTAAATTGTTATTAAATTATTTTTATATGACATTTGTTAATAGTAAGTACAGAATAATTATGAATAATAATAACCGAATTGTAATCAGAAATTGTCAACCTCTTTTTCCGCCAAATTTGTGGAATGTACATGAAGCAACATTAAACAATGAAGATCGAACAAATAACTCAACAGAGGGATGGAACCATAAGTTCAGTAAATTGGTTTCAAAACACATCCAACAATTTGGACTCTGATTCGAAAAATACGATTGGAAGTGGCAGCTGATGAAACTAAGTTGGCTCAAGTAGCACTTGGAGTACCGCTAACAAAATGACAAAAAACTGTATACAAGCAACTCCAAAATAAATTGAAAAACTATGTCAAGAGTATAATAATAGTACACGCAATATTGAAAATTTTTTAACTGCCATTTCCTATACAATAAGATATCGATAAACTACAATAAAATTAATTTTTTTTTAATTGAATTTTGTTTTTAAATTTTACTATTTACTTACTAACATTATTTATTATTTATATATTTTTATTTTTTACTTATATATTATATTATACTTTTTGGATTAATTATAATTAATATACTTTAAAATGATAATGTTCATTCATAGTAATCTTTTATCTATGACTATGTTTATCAGTTTATGTGCCTTTTATTTATTACTGAACTACAGATTATATATAATTTGCGACCGAACGGCGAACAACAATATTTATGTTCTGTTATCTGTGATAATATCAAATAGGTAATTATGACAGAATATTCTGTGATTATAATATCTATTTGAATAGAATAATATTCTAGTATAACCATAACCATAACCCATAGATAAGTATATATCATAGTCAAAACAACAACCTTACGCCAGATTTTTTTGTGGTTTTTTCCTGTGGTTTTTTTTCATTTGGTTTTTTTTTTTGTTTGGTTTGTTTTCCTTGGTTTTATTTTTTTTAATTATTATATTTACAAAAATCTATTATAGGTGTTTAAGCCTTTATAATCTAAATTTATTTTGGTTCTGGGGGTTCAGTAACCCCAGACCCTTCTACCATAAATATGCCACTGGTAACCATAAATCTATATCAATAAAAAAGGAAATTAAGTAATATAAAACAATTATAATTAGGCGATTTAAAAAAATAAATAAATATATATATATATATATATATATATACATATTATATTATATGCATATTTAAAGAAATAAAGAATTATTATTTACGGAAAAACAACTAACAAGTAACACCACAATGTAAGTACCTACCTACCTATTTTATCTATATCGCGACATAAACAAGTCTTTGAAAAGTCGTAAGGGCGAGAAACGTTATCATTGCAATATGTGTGATTAGTGAAAACAATAATTATTGTAGAATATAGGATTTTATTGTAAAGAAATACACACAATATTTATCATAGAACCTTTTCTTTCTGAATATTATTTCGTTTTTAAATAGTTCTATTTATATGTGTGCGAAAAAAAATAAATTTAGGTTTTCAGAATATGGAACCTTTTCATACTGAATATCTCATTCAATAATAAAGTTAGAAACTTCATTATAAGCTTAAAAAATCGGGCAATTTTTACTTTATAACAATTAATAAAAAAGTGTATTTTCCAAAAATGACTACATAAAACCTTTTCATTCTCAGGTGACGAATTATTTAAAATGATTCATGTCGGTAACTAGCGACCCTATCGGGAACATCGTACCATGATCACAAACGCGTTTCACCTCCGCCGCCGCCGACGATTATCCCCGCGGTCACAATAAAGTTGATCTATTTTTAGGATACTAGTTTTATGGACAATGGTAAATATTATTACGAAAATGATGTTTATTGTACGGGCTGAACGCTGACTATCAATAGATAAAATATTGCACGTAGGTAATTTATAATTCAGTATCAGCTGGGTTTTAGTTGGCATTTAGATATAAGCAGCGAGTCAGGAGTATCAACTATGGGTAAACAAACAATTAATGTACAGAGTACAGGAAAAAAATATAATAAATTACGTATCGGATAACTATTAAATACATTTAAACATAAAAAAGGGAAGTGCCTAAACAATTTTATTTTATTTTTTAATCAGATCATTTCTCATTCAACATGTTATTTTTTTACAAATACATAGGTATTAGTCCAATGCTGGGCATTTACGAGTTAAAAGTTAAAATTAGGTTAAAAAGTTAAGTTAATTTTAATTAAGTTACTTAACGCGTTACTTTTTTTTAAATTAACTTTTAACTTAATAAGTTACTTTTTTTATTAAACTTAACGTGTTAACTTCAAGTTAACTTTATACAAAAGCATCTAAATTAAGTTAAATTTTTGAATAAGGACTGTACTTTTTATTACTTATACTCAATTTTAAATTTAAGCACCTGCACTATAAGCATGTACGTAATCGATAAGAATCAATGCACCATTCACGCACACGCCGCGACGTTGGCCGTTCACAAAATTACAATGTAAAATAATTTTAACAGGTAGAGTTATTCTAATAACTCTACCTAGTATTCACCAAAATACAGGTACCTAGAGCGGCTATTTAGTTTATATATATATATATATAAGTTTTAATAATTAAAAATGTCCAACAAAAAATCAATCACATCTTTTCTTTATAATTTAATTAATATTAGATATATACACGTTTAGTCACATTGGTTACAGGCTTATCTCATTTATATGTTACCTAAATAATATATGGTAACTTTCAACAATAATTTAAGTAATGACTATTTATTGTTTATCATTTTTAGCAACACCGGAGGTGCGAAACTGATAAATATTACAGAGTTGCATAAATAATATTTCATAGATGCCAAGTTTTGTAAAGATTATAGGTACTCATTTCCATATAATATAATATGACCATTTTAAATTTATAGTTATTTTTATATTCTACATGTTTTTAATAACAAATCTTTTAATTTTTGTATGAAAGGTGGTTTAAAAGTTACACAAAAATCTATAACTTTTAAAGACATTTATTAAAGGTTGCTTATTTTATACTACATTAGTGTGAATCAAACAATAATGTAGGTATCTTGACAGAAGTTATTTTCTGATTTCTGATTTATGTATGGATTTTAAAATGACATGTTGTATTTTTATTTTTACATATATAAACTTTTTCAGGAAGAAACACTCCCTAGTAGTTTTTTTGAGCGTAAAGAATAACTATCCTTTTTTTACTTTTTACGATATATCGGTATATCAATTTTTTTTCTTAATTAGGATATTTTGACTTTTATCTAAGTTAAATTATATTTTTTCCCAAAGTTAACTTTCAACTTTAAAAGTTAACAAAAAATACACGAGTAACTTTTAACTTAACTTAACTTATATTATTTTCAATTAACTTAACTTAACGAGTTAAAAAATATCATTAACTTGCCCAGCCTTAGGTATTACCACTGATTATAATATATTACTTAATATATAATCAATGGTATTACCTTAGTAAAATAATATAAAAAAATTTACTGAAAGCTTTTTAGCTATGAGGAAAAAATTAGTTCGCTTTTGGAAGGTTGCTGGCTGATCAAAAATGAGAACAAAATGTATTTTCAATATATAGCCTATAAATCTATGTATCTATAAAATGCACCTATACATATACCTACATTTTTGAGTTTTGATTTTTAGTAAGTAGTATTTTTTTTCCTAGTCTGAACCAGCTCCACGAAAGTAAGTAGGTATGGTAGTAGTGTAATAAATTTAGTAGCTGGTATACAAATGTCAAATTATAAATATATAAAAATATATTTATTATTATATTTACAATGACAAAATCATGAACATAGTAAATTTTACCATTTACTATTTTACTACATTTTAATATTAGGTAAACTTTAAAAAATATATATTTGATCAAATATAATATACAAGTAGTTACTAATATATTTTTGAAATATAGTTTTTGGTTCATACCTTTAAAACCAAAAAAATATAATTATAAGTAGGTTACCTCTGCACTCGTTTTAAGCATAAAAACACATTTTTGAAAAAAAATATAGGTCTCATATATTATGCAGTATAGAAACAAAGTTGTTGTTTCTCATATAATATTCATGTTCAGTATATGTAAATTATGACATTTTTTTTTTAATTAGAGTGAAATTGAGGGCGTTCGATGATATCTAATCAAATATTCAAATTAAATAAACAATAATGATACCACCAAAAGCCTTGCAAAAACGTAATATGAAATGATATATAACTCGATTTTTGACACTTTTTTACTTTTTTTCGTTATTGCTAAAAGAAGCTGAATGACGACAAAAAATCGAAAAATAGTGTAACACATTAATTTAGTGTACAATTTTGTAAGAAATCGAATGATGATATTTATATACAGACCTGAAATCTAATAAAAAGGTTGTAAGTAATTTAATTTTGTTATTTCTATTTCAAGGTGTATTTATATACACTGATGAAGTTTACTTAGCTACTTTTTCAACCTACAACAAAATTATAAAACAGAACTCAAACACATATATATATGAAATATTTTATTACAATTTCTACTTTAATTAGGTATATATATATTTATTATTATCAATAATAATTTAATATGTACTTTGAAAATACTCAACTTTACCAAAATGGCAACATTTAGAATGGGTAATTCCGTTGACGGGACATTATTTTAATGTCCCACTGATTTATAAAGTTTATTTGTAATAATCTGACTTAAAAAATTGACGAATAACCGTGGGTTTGACAAAATTATTAAAGTTATGTGTTATTTGTTGACGATTATATTTTGTAATTTGTAAGTAGTCTGAGGATAATATGAAAAAAACATGCTACCCACAGAGTTATTGATATGTTCATTTCAATCATTTATTTTTTTTCATTTTATAATTAACGACACAAAAATAAATAGACCAGAGTTTCTTAAATGGTACACTATTCCATGCAAAGCATGGAATCTGTCTTCTAGTTTAAAAATAATAATAATATATGGCTTGTTTTTATTGATGTTAATTGTTGGCATTCAAACCGACAAATGGTGTCCATTCAAAGTAGGCTGAAGAACAACTGCAGTACTGCCATCAGATCCAGGATACCTCTCAAGTTCATCTCGGTAAAAATTTCTCAGTATGGAAAGGAAGTACCCGACTATTACTGCAATTGATTAGAAATAATCAAAGATGATTAGTAAGTCAATGAAATCAAATTAACATAAATTATTAAAGTTAAGTTAATACAAAAGCTTTTGGTTAAAAGTTAACACCAAACATTTAAACTCCTTATATTTAAACGTCGAAGTTAAAATGAAAAAAGTGGATGATCTATATTATCGCTTATAAAAAGTTTATTTATATTCCAAATTCAAATTTCAATCATAAAAATTTGTCAAAAAAAGTGTTACATATTTATTATTTACCCACATTTTACTATTTTAATTATTCTAATTTTCATTGTATTAATAGATAAATAACTATTGTCTATTATATATCTAAATTAAATTTTTATAGCAATGTATATAATAAACTCACAAAAATTGCTCGTTTCTATAGGTACCTAATGTGTTAATTTAATTGGAAGACAATAAAAAATCTACTGTAAAATATTCAATTTATATAATTAAAATTTTAACTAGTAAATAAAGTTATTAAATGACATAAATAATTGACCAGTTAAGATAAAAAGAACTAGTGATCCTCTTTGAAATAATTGGATATACCTACACATGAACAGTAAACGAGACTTGGATAATATATACATTTTTAATTACTTAGCAGTTTAACGATTGGAACGGAGCTGCTTACAGAGTAGAGTTCCGTTTCTCAATAAATTCGTATATTTTACAGTTCTTGACTTAAAAGATGGGTTTTATCAGTGTACATTAGATGAAGCGTCACAAAAATATTGTTGTTTTAATACACCATTTGGGTGTTTTAAATTTCTTAGATTACCATTCGGGCTGACTTCTGCCCAAGAAAAATTTCAGGAGTTAACTAGTAAACATTTTGGTGGAATTAAAAATGTAAATGTGTATTTTGATGATATACTGATAGCAGGTAGTACTAAAGAGGAGCATGATACAACGTTAGAAAAAGTGTTAAGAAAAGCTAGAGAAAGTAATATTAAATTTAATCCTAAAAAAGTACAGTTTATGAAGGAAAAAGTCTAGTTCCTTGGTTTTGTTTTTGGAAGTGAAGGAGTGGAGCCAGACAAGGATAGAATAACGTCAATTATAGAATTAAAAGAACCAAATAACAGAAAAGAATTGCAGTCCTTTATAGGAATGATAAATTATCATCGTGGTTTCATTCCTAATTTATCTGAATTAGTCACACCATTTAGAGTGTTATTAAAAAAGGATATTTTATGGGAGTGGGGTCAGAAACAACAAAAAAGTTTCGATCAATTAAAAGAAATATTATGTAATTTGCCTATGTTAAGTAATTTTAATTTAAATGATACATTTCAAGTACAGACTGATGCTGCAGAAAGAGCAATTGGGTGTTATATTTTTCAAAATAATAAATTAATACATTATGCTTCGCGTTGTTTAAGTGAAAATGAAATTAACTATGCACAAGTAGAAAAAGAAATGGTAGCAATAGTATTTGCCTGTACCAAGTTTCATTATTTAATTTCTGGACAAGACAGAATTAAAGTAAATACTGATCATCAACCGTTGGTATCAGTTATGAAAAAAGAAATTCATAAAATTCCAAATAATAGGTGAAGGAGGTTAAGATCAAAGTTATTATTATACAACGTTGACGTTCAATATATACCGGGAAAATAGGTACATGTATGTAGCGGATTATTTAAGCAGAAATTATATAAAAAGAAAAGATAAAGGTGATGAATTGAGTGATGTAGTTAATACTTTAGATGAAGGGGAAATACAGTTTAAAAATAATAAAGAAAGTGAATTCATTGAATTAACAAAAAAGGATGAGGTATTAGGAAAGGTCTTAAAATTTACAAAGAAAGAGTGGCCAAAGAGATGTAATAGTAAAGGTGAATTAAAATATTATTACAAAATAAAAAATGACATAATTGTGAGTAATAAATTAATATATTATGGTATGAAGTTATTAGCTCCAAAAAATTTGAGGAAATATGTTATTGAAAAATTGCATGGCACACACATGGGTATGTCATAAACTGTAGCTAAAGCAAAACAATTATTTTATTAGCCTGGAATGAAAAATCAAATTGAAAACTTTATAGGAAATTGCAATTTATTTTTAATGTTTAGTAATAGTAAAGTAAAAGAACCTATTATTAAACATGATTTCTCAAATATTCCGTTTCAGAAAATAAGTATGGATAAAGAGTTTAAAAATAAAAGTTATATAGTGATTATTGATATACTACTCATGAAGGATTGAAGTAAATAAATTAAAATTTAAAAACACCTCTGAAATAATTAAAAAAGTAAAGAAAGTTTCTAGTAGATTTGGAATTCCAGAAATAATAGTAGCTGATAATAATCCTAAATCCTTTTGGGAGTTATGAATTTAAACGTTTTGCTACTGAATGGGGAATTAATATTGTTAATTCTAGCCCTAATTTTCCTAGATCAAATGGGTTAGCAGAAAAGGCTGTTGGTATAGTTAAAAACATGTTAAATAAAAAAACTGAAGAGAATGGTGATTTGAATTATTATTTACTATATTATAGAAATACACCTGTTGCGAGTTTACCGTATTCGCCAGCACAATTATTACAAAGTAGAGAATTGAGAACATTAGTAAGTAACTTTAATAAGGTTATATTTATACCAAAAACAGTTGACTGCACTAAAGAGATAAAACAAATAAGAGATAAACAGACAAAATGGTATAACAAAAATTTTGGAAAGGAAGAGAATGAGTTTTTACCGGGAAGTAAGGTACTACTACAAGACAAATTCACTAAAAAATGGTCTAAAGGAATAATAGTGGAAAAAACTAACTTCCCAGGATCATATTGGTGAAATATGATACAGGAAAATTATTAAGAAAAAATACACATTTTGTAAAGAAATTGAAAGAATATAACGATTTTGATAGTTTTGATGAAGAAATTGATAAGTCAATAAGACAATATAAAGATTTAGAAAAAAAACAGAGGATAAAAAAGAATGAAGAAAAAGAAAAAGTAATTTGTGAGGAAAGGAATGATGAGAAAGTGGAGATAAGTAGTAAAAACTCAAATAAAACTAGGTATGGTAGAATAGTAAAAAAAGACTGAAAAATATGGTTTTTAAATTACTATGTATTAAACTATTGTATAAGAAAGATGTATTATTAAGTGTTATGAATCAATCAATTTATTGTGTAAATATTAATTGTTATTAATTAATGTGTTATTAAAGAGTTTTTTTTTAAAATTTTAATTGTAATTTTTGATTATGTTAATACTTATTACATTTTGTGCAGTTGTTATTAATGAAATATTTTTAAAAGTTATAGCAATTGTTTAAAAAAAAAAAAAAATTTTTGAATTTGAAATTGTTAAAAAATTAAAATGGGAGATGTGATATGTGGTAATACTGTTGCATAATATTATACCTACCTAGTGATAAGATATTATTATCATATAGTCTGTAAGAAGTGTTTTTGTTTGACACACTATCATATCAATTGTAAAAAAAATTGAGTTACAATTTTAATAAATAGTTATTGATATGCAAAGTTAAAACAGGTATAATATATTATATAACTTATTTTAAGGATATTATAATTTATTTTAAATTTTAATCCAATGTATTTCTTCATATCACCAATCATTTACAAGATATTGCGACCTTAGTGTATAAAAGTACAATTTATTGTTCTATACTTTTATTGCATAATAATATTAATTCATGCAAAAACACGTAAAAAATTAAAATACACACACCTCTTCATAATACATTCACCCTTTTGGGGATTATGAAGGGGTTAATTTATTATGTTTAAATTTTACAAAAACAATCTAATATACCAAATAAAATTTCAAGCTCATAATTATTAATTTTTTTTTTTTGAATCTCTATTCTTATTCTAGTAAGTAAAAAATTGGGTTGTAATATAATGAAAATAAAAACCAGTAAGTTAGTAGTCAATTAATGACGAAAATATTTATATAGTAGCATTAAGCAGTTAAAAAAACATCTTATTGGTTTAACTTTAATTTCTTAACATGTTAATACCTACTTTTGTCAAAGTGCATTAATATTGTTAAAATTGTATATTAATATTGTTTTTTAGGGATTTATATTATAACTACGAGGATTTTGTATAGGAAATTTTTATGAAATTTTAAGAAAAATGAAAATTTAACAAATAAAGAATATTTTTTAACCAGTTTAAAAATATTCCCGTGTTAGTACCAATTTTTATTATTATTTAATTGCGATATTTGTTTAAAGAACATAAAAAAAAGTATTTTCGCAGTTCTAATAGTAGGTAGGTACATATAGTATAATTATCATAGGTTAGCAATTTTTGTACCAATAGAAAAATTAAAACACAAAACTATGATCATAAGCCAACGTTTTACGATTAGTTAATTCTACTATGTTCTATGAACAGATGAAAAATATAAAAAAATATAATTGTAAAAATTTTATATAAACTGAAATTTTGAAAACTTGCATAGTATCATAGATTAAGCTCTTGTATTTCTATTGGTACCAACATCGTTAACCTACGATAATTATACAATAGATAATCAGTATAATCCTCTCAACTATTACTTATTAATCAAAGTTGTATACTTACGGCCATAAATGAGGCTTATAGGCATATTTTTATATGTGAATGCCTGCATAATACCAATGTAAAACAAAGTATACATTATCATCAAATATATCACTAAACAATGCTTGATTATTTCAATATTTTTCTAAAAAAAAAAAAAAACTATGTATTCAATATTATGGTACAATATTATTAATATTACATTTTTCCAAAATTAAAATATTTTTAAATATTGAAAAATTTACTGAATTCTTTAGAAATTCAGTGTATTACAAAGGTAAACGAGAAATCCTTTGATTTGATGGCATAGTGAAAGAGTGGGTCCAAATAAAAAAAAAAACATTAAAATAACATAAATGTACTAAAAATATTTTTGACCTTTTCTTATAATTTTATTTACAGTTATCGCTTTTTCCTTTTTATTAATGTAATTTTCAGTGACTTATATAAATTATGGACAAAAAAATTAATTAAATTTTACACAAGTGAAGTATGTCCCAAATAAATCAAATTGTTTTTTCTTTAATTATTTTTCGTTTATTTTCAATAAGGAACCACCAACGTGTTTTGTTTAAATGTTTTTGTAATAGTATAATAACAAATTTTACTATATGTTTGCGGTTTTTATTTATTTATTTAAATTTTAGTCTCTAAGCAATGCGAGGAAGCAAGTGGTTTTTTAATGATGTTCATTGTTTTTTCTCTGTAAACAAATTTTCTACCACCTTCTTTTTTTTAATCTTTGTTATTTACTCAATTAAATGTCTAAAACATTTTGAATACAAAAAAAATAAATGAGCATTTATTTTAAACGTTATTAAAATCATTTTAATTTTTTTCAACCTTGAGTAATATATATATCATGTGAAATGTTCAAGTGTTTAGAACCAATATTTTTGGTTTTATCAGGAAATAATCATTATATTGATCTGTATTCGTCATTCTTCGATAGTTTTCGCTCTGATGTTTTTTAAAAATCTATAAATTACCGCCTCAAAGTGCCATGCTGATAAAAGTTTAGTTAATGAATGGGTACATTAAATATTGAGATTAAGCCTTCTGGTTGATAAATGACCAACAGAAAAATATAAAATAAATAACCATCATCGTAAAACAAATAAATATTTTTCACCGCTCAGAATCTAATATTTAGTCATTATATTCATTTTTAGAGCATTATTATTACTTTTTTATCTCTATTTCCAGTTATTATTGTTCAAAAAAGGTCCTATCTACAAAAATGAATGTATCCTTGGACCCTTGGACTCTCACCCTCATAATTACGCCACCTGCTGACAGTAATACTTACACCAAAGCTCCACTCAGAATCATTTTTTTTCTAGTGCAATATTATTAATCGTTGTTTTAAAATGCAATACATCCACCAATATTATCCTGTCTGATAAGCCCAAAGTTCCATCCACTACTAGACTGCAGTTATAATTATACTTGAGTAAAATACTATAAGTAGGTACTTATATTAAAATTATATAATTGTTTTATATTTGACTTACGTCATACGTTGCTTTTCTCAGGCAAATATTGAAATATAGTATCAAAAATTCTAATAAAAAAGTGCTCACTATAATGAAACCACGTATAGCACACGTTCAAATTTGAATTTTAAAATTTCCAATCATCGGTATACATTAGAATACACATGCAATAAAAAAAAAAAATTATTAAATTCATTCAATTTTCAATTATTGAAAAATTTTAAAATCGAACTTTAACTAAGTATAATATATATATATATATATATATATGTATTATAATATTATATTATAGGTATATGTTAAAATACCAGATAGCTATAACTTTGAATATAACACATTTTCAATTTAATAGAAGTGTATCCATAATATCTTCTTTATAATATTTTAATATGTTATTATACTAATATAATAAAACATAATAATAGAACATTCATATTGATAAATACACGGTTTGTTAGTCATAATAAGAGGAACTAATTCACGAATTTTAATCAAATTATAAATGAATTATATACTATTTTTATGACACGGAAAATATCTATGTATTTATTAGTAGTAGGTAATTCAACCTAGAATAAATTGATTGATAATTTAGTTTATGATTGAAAAGACTGGACAAATCCGTACTATCCATATTCACTAATCTCTACAAGACCTTGGGAAAAATCAACGTATCTAAGGCAAAATCCCGCTTAAATTTTAACAGTCTGCGTATAGATTGTATACAAAAATATCTGAAAAAATATCTGGTAATATATTATCATATTATAAATGGTCACTCACACATATAACACATATAACAGTGGTTGGAATATATACATATTATTATATAAAAATGATAACCTCAAATAATCCCTAATTTTTTTCACCGCGCTTTATTCTATTTATATGTATTTTTATTCTCCTCATGATTTCAATAAAAATTAGTTAGCTAAAATATATTCTTGATAATTATATAAAAATTCTTACAAAAATAAATAATATATTATATACATATTTCAACAAATAATTAAAATATTATAAACATTATTTAACATTATCCCATTTGTTTTATATATTATATATAGGTTATATTAATCAACAACTTCGTTTGTTTTGTACCTGATTAAAAAACGAATTTTATAATTATCTAAAACCCATTTTATATCTTATTAAATAATTCAAATATACTAATGAATATTGTTGAAATGGTTAATAAAATGAAAAATATAATGAAAAACCCATTATAAAAGTTATAATAATAGTTATAATTTTGTTTATTAAATGAAGTCTGACAACGTGTAATTTTCTAAAAAATTCGTTTTTTACGTCCAATAATAGTTGGGATAATTAGAGGTTATAAATTGATATGTAACCTTAATGTTATATGTATAGGTATTATAATTAATATGCATCTCTTTAAACTTAGTAACTTAAATTTTCCGATTTTCACCCATTATTTGAATGACGCATTACGCATTTTGCACCATAATAACAGTTTTTATTGTAACTATTACTTTTATTTATGTTGTACTAATAATTAATTATTACCATACGGCATATACTATAATAATAGTACATTTTAAATATTAAATTAAAAAAAATAGGTTTCTATGATCCTCCTTTTAAAATATACAATTAGTTATAAATAGAGCCTTGGTAAAAATTATATTCAAATAAATATATAATTTTCAAGCTAAAAAATGTTTTTATCGCTTGCTATTTGATTTTTAAATTTAAAAAAAAATTATTTGTATCATAAAAGTAATAAACTATTAATATATCATTTAATTCAAAGTCCTAAAAAAATATTGTCAAAATTGAATTTTGTCGAGCTAGTATTGAGATTCAGTCACTCAGACTAATATTTCCTATGCAAAATTATCTGATGGCAATTGTACCTTCTTGTCTATTCATAAAATAAAGTAACATTTACGGCTATTTATAATAGACCATATTTTATAGCTGGAATGATTTTTCGGGAGAGGTATTCGAATATATTGGATTAATTATTATTTTAATCATCGTTTATAACGTTATGATGTTATTATATTAATACAATATTATAAAAAAAATATTTAAAAATATTTCGAAGCATATTACACTTACCGGTGTAGGACATTGGATATAAATTCGGTATTTCTGTCTTCAAAGAATACATTGTTAAAATAGCGGATACGACTGAAAAGCCCTGAAATTGTATGAAATAATTAATCATAGTATAGGTATAAATAATTATTGAATAACTCGTAAGTATACGTGTAATCGAAAAAGAATATTTTTAAATTAAATACTGGTGTTAAAATGTATACATTTTGTTTTTAATTTCAAGTACTAGTTATCAAGAAGTTATATGGTTTCGATTTCATTTAAGATTATAGTATTGGTTTTTGCTTATTTCGGAAAAGTTTTCGACTTTTAATATGAATATTCTTGTTCATCGGTAAAGAGGACGTTATATACGGGTATAATTTTATCATAATAACAAGGAGCATGATCATTTTCCTCAAAAAAAAAAAAAAATTCTTTTTCTTCTCAAATAAAATATTATTTTCTTCCATTATTCATTTTTCTCCAAAAAATGTATTAATAATTTTATATAAAAAATAAAATAATAGGAAATATACTATACTTATTAATTTTTTACATCGAACGGTTACAAAAATAAAATATATAAAAATGACAATTGAAAAAAAAAACAAATAAAATTTATTTTTATAATATTTTAGAATTTTTATATATTTATTATTTATCAATATTAAATTTTTATGTAAGTACTTATATTCTATTTATGATAATCTATTTGGGAAAAATAAAAATATTATATACATATAAAATATACAGCTGTAAAAACAATTAGTTTGGCCCAGCTTTAAGTATACCTACCTGCATAATTTTCGCAGAAACATAGATTTAATCAAAAGAAAGATCATGACTTCTTCTGTGCTTGCTCGAAGATATTTTATTTAAATGAGTATAAATTCATATTTATATGGTAATGAAAAAAGAAAAATACACATTTCGTGTTTGGCCATTGTAAAGACCACACGTGTGTACCTTATCGCTCTCCGCTTTATCAGCTCCCGTTAGCAGTATCTACTGCAGTCATTACGCTGCGCTGTGCTGCAGCCGTCGCATTAGTTGGTAATGTATATCTAGCGACTAGCAATCTAGCATATTATATACCTTCATCTAAATCAAGCCAAAACTTATA